>WBMW01005764.1:262250-279146 GCA_013396635.1 Penelope pileata
TTTTTCCCCAGGGAGTTCAGGGTGATTAGCCCAGACCTAGTCAGATGATACCCACTTACTGGCTCTTTTCTACTGTGGTTCACTTTCCTTCTTTTCATTTGCCCAGGCAATTCCAGTTAGTAAACATGTAACAGAGGACAATAAAGTGAGAATATTTCTGTGGTCCTTAGTGAGACCTGGAACCTCAAGCCCAAATATTTTCTTATTTCTGTAGTGGTCAGGATTTGTGAAAGACACTGAGTTGGAGTCAGTACAGGCGACTTTTTAAGCACCAAGTACATGTAGCTTCTGTGTGTCAGTTGAGTCTTCCGTCCTTGGGAAGAGGAGACACCTTGCTGTGCTCGTCAGTGCATTGCTTCTCTCTGTTTTCATAGAAATATTCACTCCGTTTCTTGCCAAATGACTTTGGACAATCTACTGCGGTTCTGAAGCGTGCTAATGCTGTTAAACACAATAGAAAAATAGATGGTGAGAGGAAGGGTAGTATTTAATGCCTGCAATATTGGGAAGTGCTTTTTTTTATGTTACCGTAGATGTTCCTTTAATAAAAATGAATGTGATCACTTTGACCAAAAACCTGCGTTACACCATGATATGAGCTGGAGAAGTTGAGAGATATTTTACAGTTGCTGACTTTGGCAAAAACAAAATGTATCCCTGCGTAATGGAGGACTGTGCTGTTTCTTGCATTATTCATTCTTCCCACGCTGGATTCACAAACATTGGGTAATGCTAATACTTGTCATGGAAAGATGTAATTGGCAGGAATGTTTAATATACTAGTGACAGATAGGAGGGCCAACAAGGGACCTTCCCTGTTCTGGATTGAAAGGTGACATGTTATTAGTGATAAAGGAGCGCACTGTGTGGAGATGATCATTGCTATATAGAGGGAAGCAAAGAGGAACCTCCCTCAATATCCCCAGTCTTTCCCAAAATTGAAATATATTTACCAGTTGCTGACTGAAGAAGCAATGAGTACTGTTCAGCCTCCCACTGTTAAGAACAGCCAGTCTTGGAGCAGCATTAAAAGGGTCAGTCAAATAGGTCATATGAGGCGGCAGATGTTGGAACATACTATGATGGATTTCTGTGCGTTATGTGAAGATGGCCTGTGGCGTACAAGCATGGGTGGGGAGAGAGACTATCAGCAATGTTTTCTGCTGTGGTCACTGTAAATATTCAAATTTTTTGGGAAAACTTCTGAACGCAGGAAATCAAAGCATTAGCATTCCTGCTGTGTTAAACGTATGGGTAGAATGATGGAGGGAGAAAAGACATAGAAGCAGGAGTCCCTCTGTAGTACTTTGCGTAACATGAATATGCCTAGGTATTATCCGTACTCTGCCAAAGTCACTGTAAGCCTTGGAACGTGCAAGTATTTTACCTGAAAGAAAAAATTACAGAGCTTGAGCCTATATTAAACATAGAACTGTTAAAATAGCTTCTATTTTAGCAGTGCTCCTAATTCACACCCACTCAAACACCGCCTCTCTCATTAACCCCATCATCAGACCCAAGTAACTCAAGTGAAATGAGATGGCATTAGGAATGAGGTAATGAACAAAAATTTCTGGATAATGTTATTACTTCATGATAGCAGCTCTTGCTAGCGTGAGTACAGTTAAGAGCGTCTCGGTATTTCCATTGCAAACTTTTTGGTACTCCCACCCCTTCTGCTTTACAGACAACTACTCAGCCAAAAGCAATTTAAAATTTGATTTTATATCAATTTTGGCTGTTGTTTTGAATTGAAAATAGTTTAATGTTTTGATACTGCTTTCTAAAACATTAAAACTGATATTTTTTTCCCTCCTAATCCAAATTTCCAGATGAACAATTTAAAATGTGGGTTAGCTCTTTTTTTAACCACATTATTAGCAACTGAAAAGTATCTTCTAGGCTTCCACAGTAATTTCAATATTTAATGTTTCTGGACAAGCAGATCCATTTTTATGTTATAAAAAGTTCCATACAAAAAAATGGACATGAAGGGGAAAATTTTCAAAAAATCACCACTTTCGCTTAGGAGTCCACATTTTATGTCTGTTTTAAAAATTTGTCCAGCTTCTCACTATGGTTGTAAAAAGTAAGTAGTCATGGATAGATCAGGTGTAATAATGAATTGTAGAGTTTGTTACTAGTGTTAATATAGTGCCCATCACTGGTTGGAGAGTGTGTGCCTATGGTGGATTCTGTGAGAGATGAATTAGAGATTACAGCCCCATTGCCAATAAGTGGCATCTTTTTTGCCTGAAAAACAGGAGAGGGGGGAGACGTGTGTTTTGCATTCATACCATTTAGATTTAGGGGCAAAAGCTGTGTAGGTAAAAGATGGAGAGGATGCTTCCATAGGGTAGTCCAGGTAAACTGAAGGAGTCCGGGACTTGGCTTTCATCAGGATGGAAGGATGCCAGTGGAGAAATACGGAGAAGCTTACGTTGTTTAACTATCACTGTAGCACTTGTTAGACAAGTGCATAGAGATCATCTGGTCACAAGAGCTTTCAATTTGGCACACTTCTTTAGAACTATATATAGTTTCCCTTGGTCAGGTTGATACTGTGAAGTAGGAGACTCACGCTTGATATGGGAACATGAGGTTCTAGCAGACGTTTGTTATCCTTATGGATCGGTGAGACTAGGGGTAGTCATCAAATTCCTGTGATCTGAACATGACGTTCCATAGTTTGTCGTATAAGCTCTTCTTTATGCTTGGGTGATGCATGGCATGTGAGGAAAATAAAAGTCAAAAATTTAATTCCCTTTGACCTTCAGTCATGTTATTGTGCCTACAACTTCTTAAACCTTGAGTACAGAATGTGCCGAAAGAGACATACTGGAGTGAGTTCCAGGCTAGATTTAAAGTTTTGCATGCGTGGGCTGAAGTCTGATGATCTGGTGTCATTGGACCTTAGTGCCTGTGCTTTCACATTAGTGAGAGTCAGAAACCAAATCCTGAAGGATTTCAGAATTTCTCAGAGACCACTTTTGGGGCAACAAAGTCTCTGAGAACTAAGAATTAGATTTCTGTATGTGTCCTAATGGAATATATAAAGTGTCACTCTTCCCATTACACTAGTAATGGGAAGCGTGGAAATAATGAGATGAACCAGAAAACAGTTTTATATGTTATTTCCTGAGAAGTTTGTGCCAAAGCTTCACAGAAGTTTTCAGGCTCTCTGGAGTTTTATGGGCTCCATTGGAGGGGGAGTTTTACAGACCAAACCCATTTTTATCATAAAATTGAAGAATTAAAAGATTTAGCAGCTATTCTGTTGTGCTCCTACTACTTCATTTCATTAAATGGACACTTCCATATAACGAGCAAACTTCAGAATAAAGAATTCACTGCTTTTCTACTCTCTCAGTTCTCCTCTACATACTCTAACATCTCCTTTTTGTAGCCTGCCACCTCCTAACCTCAAGCATCCCAGTTCAACAAACACGCATTTCTTTTTAAGCATCTCAGTTATCCAGCTTATAGCAACAAGGGTAGTTTGAAGTTAGGTACTTTGGTGAGTTTAAAGTACATAGGACGCACTGTTGAGAACATTAGCAGGAGTAGACCTAGATCAAAATTCAGCTGGTTTCTCATTTGAATCACAAATCAGACTTGCTCTCATTCAGTGTGATTCTAGGTCGAAGTTGGGCCAAATGGTTGGAATTACAGTTTCCCAACAGATCTAGTAAGTGTAATTTACCTTTTCTGCAAGCTTTGACTTAAGTAATAGCTAGAAATGTTAGAGAAAAGGGTGGGTTGAAGCCAGAGGAAATGTATACATGGGACAGAACTTGCCACAGGTTTTGTTATGTATTACACCGTTGGGAATGCAGGCTTATGCCCCATATTGGCACCATGACTTCACAATAGGACAAGGTAAGACTTCTCAGCTTTCTGGAGGTCCTTGCTGGTGGCAGTGAGCATGAATGAAAATTGCATGAAAGGTAGGTGGATTCTTCACCTCCAAAAATAAAAATAACTACTTCAGCTGAATAAAGAGGCCCGTCGCATCCTATTAGCACTTGCTGATAAGGAAAAAGGCGAAGGGAAAGAAATTATTCAGAACCAGTCTAGGAATCAGTTTGATTTAGTTTAGCTCTTAGAATAAGTATGTTTTCTTCTAGAGCAACTCAGATGCTCTATCCACCACCAGTTCCTCCATTTCAATATTCTTCTTCTACCCGTACATCCTCCTTTATGTATTCTTTTCAGGGAGGCTTAGCACAAAAGAAGCAGCTCAAATGCAGTCAGTCCTTAGTTCGCCTTCAAGGCACAAATGTCACATTCTTTCATCTCTACCCAAACTGGAAGAGAGTAGCTGTGGCTCTCTGAGCCTGTGAAAGTGAGCTGTGTTGAAAGTTGCTTATGATGGATTAAGAGTTTGTCAGTGTCTGTCTCCTGTGCCTTCTTCCAGACCCTTTGACTAGATAATACAACTCAGTTCAAAAGAGCAAATTAAGCTTTTGAATGAGCTGAGTGGATGTCATTGAGCTTCTGTACACATCAGAACCAAGGAACAATGTTAATTTATACTTTCAAGGACAACAGATATGATTGCACGGTTCTCCAGGCTCAGAAATATTTTTTATGTCAGTGGAGAAACAGTAGAAAGAATACATTTTGCATTTCAGTATTTTATATCATCGTTAACAAATGAATATATCCATGTAGGACCTTTAGGAAGTACACTGGCTAAATTTTCCAAGTGAAATTTTTTCAGCTTAGTTTTGTTCTTTCATTTATTTTTTGTCTCCTTCCTCAAACCGTACTTCGGTAATATTACTCTGGTGCTATTGATAGGTGTTTACCACCCTTCTTCCACTTCTAAGGAGAGACTTCAGTGTTTCAGAACTCTTCTTATCACAGCTTCTCAAAAGAGATTTTCTAGAGCAGGCTGAGTGCTGTGCTCAACATGTACTCCCAAGTTCCTATTTCCCAACTTTATTCCTGAAGAAGAGGAGGGACAATTCATGGAGGAATCTTATAATCATCAGAATATAAGGACCTGATGCTATATCAAGATTCATGTGAGCAAATTCGTGGTCTCAAAATAAGAAATGCAGCTGGCCTTAATCTTTCTACCATGAACTCTACTCTTAACTTCAGGAGAAACAGAGTTTTCAGATCTGAAGTGATTAATTCAGTATCAGTCCTAAAGCAGGCACAGAGTTTTCCTGACTTAATTCCCTGTTGAATACAACAACTTAAAACGCAAACAGAAAATCTATAAATAAAATTGGAGAAAGAGTCGCTTAAGGAGATGTGTATAAAATAGCGAAATGCCTTAATTATAGCTCAGCAATCTGAAATATATAGAACATTATTTACAGTAATGCTGCTGGCAGTGTTTGCTTATTAACTACTCTAGTCACTTAATGGATAACAATGAATGATTATATACAATACCACTCAAGTGAAGCAATGTAATATGAAATAAGTATTTTGTCAAATAGCCACTCACAGAATTTTGCTCTCTCAAATGGGAAAATACACTTACTGAAGTCAGGTGCTCAGAGCTAGTTGCCAAAAATCTGGATATATCAAATAATAAGCTCTTGGGAAACATACTTGTGGTAAACAAATAGGCAGTAAGGAGTTTTTTCCTACGAGAATATAATGTCTGTGCCACTTTGCTGATTTCAAGCTTCTAATTTGGAAAAGCTGTACTGGGATAGAAGTCTCCATGTGGAACCCTCATACAACACTTCATCTTCATTACAGAATAGTCAGCTCTTGATAAAGGAACTGCAGTTTACAAAACAAATGCCTATTCTTCTTAAGTTATACAGCCTGATTGTTTGTTGGCCTTCTGCATGCCTGCTGCCCATCTGACCATATTCTCCTTACTAAATATGCTATCAAAAATATGTCCTTACTTCAAATAAATGCTTTTTATTCTAACAGAAAAAGTTCTGTTGATGTAAGAATATGTAATAGTAGCGGTAGCAGGAATAACATATTCTGCTGCTGCACAGCAAGACACGACTAGGAGTAAATTGTCGGCTAATTAATTTTTTTTAATGTACAGTATTAATTACTTCCACTGAAGGGAACACTGTTCATCTGTAACATTTCATCCAAAAAACTTCTTCCAGAAGACATTATCCAGTTTCCTCTCCAATATGCATTCCATATAGTCACTCTCTTTCAATTACTGTCGTATGGTGTGAACATGGTATATATGAATACGTAGGCCACTTGGGCAGTTTTCCAGTTAAAAACTCTTCATTTGTAAAGAGCAGGCAATCTTAAACACACAGTTTACAATGACAGAAACTAATAGATCTTACTAGCCTCTGATAGGAAGTGTCTATTGATAAGTTCCTACACTTACATCCTGTGGGAGGATTGTCTTCTTGTTGTGGCAGAGGACAAAGGAGCCATGAGGTCTGGGCTCTAATCAAGAGTTTCCTACAGCCTTCCTGTGACCAGGAACGGTCAGCTGGTGTTCTGGATCCTGATTCTTACCTTGTTAGTATTTGACTAGCATTATCCATTGATAGAATTAATAAATGCTTTTCAGGGAATACTGAATTTATGAGCATTTTTAAAGTGCTATAGAATAGTTACTGTTTTTCCTATAAAAGATACTATAAATACAAATATAGCTGCACTTTACCTAAAATGATTGTCCTACCCATCAAAATTTGTTTCTAACAAAACTCAGATGCCACAAATTGTACCAACATTTCTGACCTTATCCACCGTTTCACCAGCAAAACAAACATTATTTGAATGTACTGCAGTGATGATAGAAATCTTTATTAGTCCAGATGGAAACTTAAAACTCATTCAGTTTTTCAGTGACCTGGACTCCAGCCTTGTTTCTGGATGCCAGGGATCCCCAGTTGGTCATACTATGGAAGTTCCAAATAAAAAAAGAACCAGTGCATTCAGCTTGGCATGGGTAGAGCAATCCTGTTGACTACAGTGGGATTATTCTCAGGAAGAAGGGCTCTGGGCCTGAAACCAGAGAGATCGGCTACCAGAATCATATTTTGTGGAGACTTGTGGTTCCTGATTCTAAAAGTGATGTTTTTCTAATATGAGAGAGATGGTGGTTACAAGGCTGTGTTTGTAACTTGCATGCAAGAAGCGTATAAATGAAGCCTTGTTATGTTTGTGAATGCTTTACAGTTTTTCTAATGAGAACTCGTTTTTCTTAACATTTCTTTCTAAGGAAGTTTCAGGTTTTGTAAGGCTGGAGAGACTATTGGATTGTCTAGTCTGATCAAACAAGATGTAGAATGTTATTGAGCATAATGAATTCTTTGTTTAAAGTTCATCTTCCAGAAATACATCTGATCTTGACTGAAACATCAAGAGACAGAATCCACTGTTTCTCTAGGCAGTTCCTCCAAGAGTTACCAACACCCTTGGATTAAAAGGAGCATGTAACTGATCTATTAATTTTCCCAGTCTTAACTTTCAAATAGTTATTGTTCTTCCTTAATTCATGATTTACTTACCTCTCCTCCTCCCCTAGGCTAAATGCCGAGCAAAACTAGGATGGGAGCTTTCAAAGGAACTAGGCTGGTTACTGTGGTCACAGGAAAGAACAGTTTTGCTTTTCAACATTTAGGATGTCTTCTTTAGTCCCTATGTGGTCCACAGGTTTGGGGCAAATTCATCCAGCTTGCCATTTTTTGTTTGGTGAATAAAGGAAACACTAGTTCAAGCAATGTCCTCTACCATTAAGAGTCTCAATCAGACCTGTGCACACCACAGTACTGGGAGTCAGGGCAATTTCTTTTAGGGAATGGATGTGATAAAGATATACGGTAGGTAGAACAGTAATAATGATCCACCTCTATTAAGAATTCTAAAGAACAAAACCTAAGAATAAAAACAAAACATCTCAAGCTCCAATATCACTAGATGAAAATAGCCCAGTGTCCTCAATAGGACAACAGGACAAATAGCACAAATAGCTAGTGACCTCAAGCCCGAACTGAGTAAAATTTACTTTCCAGTATGTTTGGGTTTTTTTTGGCTAGGTTTTAAAGGAGCTTATTAGATTTGTGTTCATGTATTGTCTCTGTTTTCTGAAAATCTCTCAGTTGGGGCAAATAAATGGCATTTAAAGCCTTTGCTGAAGTTTTGAATGTACAAATTAGTGTGTCCCTTTGTAATGTTGGACTAAGAATCTTTGAAGGAAACTCAGACACAGAAAAGATGGAAGTCTGGCATTTATACATTTTAGATATATAATGAAGAGAGAGATGAATAACTTTTTTTTCATAGATCCAGAAAGAATTGCTACCGATTGCTGAGGGCAGCTTTAATTCTAATTTCTGTAGTTATCTTTTTTCTATGTTGCCACTACTTTTAAAAACCTGTCTTACAGTAGAATGTGTCAAATGTTTAAGTGAATTTTTTTTTACAATTCTTTACGACTTTTTTTTTAATTAAAAAAAAACCACAAACACAGAACTGAACAGATCCAAAATTAATTCTTTCTACCATAATTAAACACTTTGCATGCCTTATATAAGCACAGAATTTAAGGTAAAGAAAATTAAATTAATGCATTCTGAATGAGAGAATCTCAATTTATACCATTTTTTCCCTGAGATTATGCAAAAATCAAAGCTATCAAGGCTGTGAAGTCAAAACAGGGCCATTCATGTGTATATTTTTAATGATGGGTCTCAGAGTGACACAGAAATTAAAGTATTGGATCAGTCAACAGTTCAAACATTTAAACACAGTGGTTTGTAAATTCATCGCTGTGGTAACTCCGCTTAGGAATTAGTTTATATCAGAAACAAACTCATTGCAGTAACTGATTTGGTTTCCAGTACCACCTGTCTCTCTCTTTTTTTTTCTTGTTTTCTTTTCTTTTGTTTTTGTTTTTTAATATCAGCTCTTAATCTCTAGTGTTCAGTAATAAAAATATTTTGATAAGAGATAATACAGTAAACCAAATGTCTATAGGTGCTTGAATCAACTATCTCTGCCTATGTAATTGCTAACACTTTGTTCAATCCTTTTTAAAATTGCTGTTAAATCTCATTCTCATTTTCTGTATTAATAGAACAAGAATTCATTTTTAGTGTACCCTCAAAGCAGTAATGAGCATTGTTAACATGTAACAACAATGCCCAAGGGGAAAGTTTTCAAAGCCAGTCTAACCTTAGATGTACTACAGAGTCATCAAGCCAAGAGCTGTTAGAGCTAGTCCATTTGGAGAGTTCAGCTGAATATTTCTATTTAATATATTGGAAGAATTATAAATGACTTCAGTGGTGACCTAGGGAGAAAGGGAATTTTTTGTTTAATAGCTTAAGAACAGAAGGGCAACATTATAAAAATAACTGTACCTCCTGCTTGTTATAAAGTGTATCGTATTGTGCTTTTGTTCTGATGATTTTGCTTCCGTACAGATTTTCATAAGAGGTTAATGAGAAAACATTAACAAGGCATGCAATATTGCACATGGGCAGGGGAGCTGAAACAGTTATTTAGTTATAAGCAAACAATAGATGTTACTTTTTAATTGCTTTTTCAGAAACCCGATTCTGCCTCCTTGGCAACATATGATCTATCTTATTAAAAGCAGAATATTATCCTTATTTTATTCATGTATAGCAAAAAAGAAGAAAAAAAAAACACCAAAAAAGCCAACCAAACTTGTCTAAAGCCATAGTGCTTTGCTGATTTCAGCTAAAACTGATTTCACCTAAATGCCTCAGTTACAATAAACCAGTCAAGAGCCTACAGATTGAAATTCCTGTATGAGTTGTAGTGCAGCAAAATGACCTTGAATGCTACGATTTGAGACTGGGTCTGTAGGTTAGCTGTAAGTTGTGCAAGTGGCTTGAGGAGGCCCTGTTTGGTGTACATATTAAGAGGCTCGAGAGAAGCATATTACAGCAGTGATATGCAATAACTTCACTTTTTGCAATCTTGGTTTCATTAGTATGAAAAATATGAGGATACGTTTTGGATGATGGTTACATATTTCAAGAGAGACTGATTTGTGCACTTCGTTGAAATTCTACTGATGAGACAGAGGTAGAAATGCTCTTTTATTTGAGTTTGATTTGTTTATGAAATGAATGCACAGATTGTTGTCACTTAGCTGTCTTGATTCACAGCACTTGGTCACACCAGTGCACTTTCATTGGGTATAAGCTAAAGGTCATCATGTCCTGTAACATCTAACTATGAACAGACAAGTTCAATAATGTCAAAGCTTAAAAATATTGACAGTTTAAGGAATGCACTGCATGTTATATGTTTCTTTTTTTTAATGGTTGGAGCAATCCTATTTGTTGAGTAGAAATCAGACCCTTGCAATTTCCTAAGATAGATGTTTTTCACTTCAGAGCTGGTCCTGATGTTGCTTTTCAGTAGAATAGTTGGTTTTTGTAGTAGGAAGGGACTTCTTAAGAGGCTACTCTAACAAGAGACCTCTTATTAGGTTTTATTTAATGTTTATTTTTAATTTTCCAAATCAATTAAATAGAGGTGAGATGTTGAACCTGATAGCAGGAGGGCTAAGTTTGTACAAAGCGTGAATGAAGGCTTTATTGGTTTTCTTCCACCTTTTTTCCAGATTGCTCCACTAAACTCTCTTGTAAGAAATCTCTCTTGAGGTATACTCCCTGAACTGAGAATACGCCATGATTTGAAATTCCATATATTCCACTTATCACCTGAAAAGATGGCTGTTGCATAGGGAAATCCATTCTCCATGCCTATTCAGTCATCGTCTTGTTGTCAAAATGATGGTTGATATGATAGTGCTGTTAAGGAGGGATGTTTCCTTCCAACACACTTCTCAGTGACCACTGGATAGATGTTAGATGGTACACATTCTTGGACACCATGTTCTGCATGTATTTAATATGATTTAGTGCTAATGATTCATTCTTTGGATCTCAACTGAAGGCTGGAAGTTGCTTCAGGTCGATATTTCCCTTACTGTTTTAAAACTCTTCTCCAGAGGCTTAGAGAAATTTCTGGGAGGCTCTGTCCTCAACAGGCCAGTCCCTGTATGGCATATCAGTGTTGGTTCAGGATCACTAAATTGTTCAAACTGACTTTGTTGGTTTTACTTCTGTGCTAGACTTATTGTCCAATATCTAATTTATAGATTCTCTACAAGCTTGAGCCTTTCCTGCTCAATAATCATTCTACTTCCTTTTATCTTGTTTTCCGTAGTTGTTTCAATTTGTTTTGCCAGTTCTTGAACAGGGAGCAAAAGAAAGGCAAAATCTTGATCCACTCTGTCATGACCAGAGTCTGATTATGTTGAGCTGTTCCCTAGTCATGTACCCTATTTCTTCAACAACTGTTGCCCTTCTGATATATCAATTCATACATATCACTGGCTTGGTTTTCCTTGAACTGCCTGCTGCAGATCTTCTCTGATTCACACAAACCCTTGTTCCTTTCTCCCTGCTGGATTTAGTCTTCCTTTGAAAGAATGAATGGATATGTACTTCAGCTGATAAATACATGCATTCGAATCTGTGACTGATTTGTGGCTGGATTGTTTTTGATGACTTTTATCTGTAGTTGATTTGCATCTATTTGGCTCTGGCTGGCTGGGGGTAACATGGAATAAATGAATAAATTCGAGGAGGAGGCAGAGAGAGAACAGATGAATGAATGGATGATAGGGAAGGAGAGAGAGACTAAACAGGAAGGGATGGATAAATGGTGATTAAGAAGTACAGAAAAATAAGGAACAAGCAGTGATCAAAGTAGAAGAAGAGAGATTAAAAGGACTCAAAAATGAAAAGAATACAAAGTCTGAAAAGAATAGAAATGGTGAAAAAGAAATAAGTACTTGGTCCCTGATTACACTTACAGGAGCAGAAATGAAATGCTTTTAATTACGTGATAGTGTTAGGATTATTTACCAACGAAGGGGAGAGTTTATACAGGAAACCATGGAACAAAGTCCAGGGCTGAGGTGATGTACATGCGTTACTCAGTTCTTTACTGCTGAGTTGTCCCAGACTCAGAACCGTACATCTTCCTCATTCCATCAGGTTAAGTCTTTGCTACAGGGCTTACATACTCTGAGCTCACATTAGTAGTTTCTTTACCTTTTGCCCAGCTTTATGTAGAATATTCCCATTCAGCTTGCTTTCCTCTTAGCTTTCCTCTTTCAAATTTGACGGGTTTGGTTAGCATGCCATTGTGCCCTCCAGTCTGACCTTTGTTCTTTTATCAGCATATGCAATTGATTAAAAAACAACAGCAAAATTACTAAGCAACACAAACGAGACTGTCTTAGACTAGTCATATTGAAGGTCCCGTGTTTTTTCACGTCCACTTCCATGTTCCTGCATGTTATCTCTTGTCACGTTGCATCTCAGAAGCTCTGTTAGCACCTGCAGGCAGAGTGCACCGTTGCTCAGTGTTACACATTACACGTGTACTGCACAGCACAAATAATACCTAGCATGAATCTTTGAAACTGAGACTGGGACCGAGGACTGAAAGTCTTTGTTATTGCATTACCTGCTCTCCCAGGCATCCAACTATTTGGCTTCGCTTGAATTTCTCAATATTCACAATGCAGCAACAATTGCTGCCCAACATATTTTAATTTCTCTGCTTTTTATTCAGAGGTCAGTGGAGCTTCCAGGCACTGCCAGTTTGCCTCTGGTCTTTCTGCTTTTGACCGCTGTCTGTTAAACTCTACTGCAGTGCTTAAATTTAAACAGATGACCGTGTTACGATTATTCACATGATAATAGTCAAATATATGTTTAAAGTGCCTCTCTGGTTTGTTTTTGAAGGGATAAAATGTATCCCTGTGTATCCCTATATCACTCTGTATCCGTTTTCTATCTATCACAAAAAAAGAATTCTTTGTCTTGACTGGAGCTTTCAATTGCTGATGGACAGCACATTACCAGCAATATTTATATATTTATATTGACTGTATTGGTTCCCCAGGACCCAACTGGGAGTGGACTCGCACAATAAATGCTGAACAAAGTTTTGTTGTTCCCCACCCCAAACACCTTACAGCCTGTGCAAACAAGACAAACTCAGCAAGAGAAAGAAATGCATTATGGTAGTGCAGAGACTGTCATATCAAACATCATGTGAATTTCACAGTACTCAGTGCATAATATTTTTTGCGATGCTGTTATGGCTCAGGCCTCTCAGCAAAGGAAAGATTGCCCAGTGGCTTGGGCAAGCAATGAAGGTGAGGTTTTGTTACTTGTTTTGAATCCCTGGACACATATGGAAGCTGGGACATTTCTCATGGTGACGTCTGTCACTCGTCCACTGGGGAATGAAAAACGAAAGTTGAGATGACAATTCTTGTCTTGAAATATGCCAGTATGCTAAAAAAAATGCCCACCAAAAAGAAAAGATAACATCTACAGTAGGAGAAATTTTTGGAAAACTATTGATGATTTTTTTCTCTCTCTCTTTGTCTCTTTTCCTTTGTGTGTTTTTTTGTTTGTTCTTACAGCAGTTGTATGCTGCCCAGCTTGCTGCAATGCAAGTGTCTCCAGGAGGCAAGATACCTGGCATATCCCAGGGTAACCTTGGTGCTGCCGTATCGCCTACCAGCATCCACACAGACAAGAGCACAAACAGCCCTCCACCCAAAAGCAAGGTACTGTACCAAGCTCTGTGGCATAGCATTCCTGATAATAGTGAAACTTGCATGTATATTTTTTTTCTGAAGGTTATCTGTGTGCCTCTCAGCTTTGTTTTCATGATGCCTGTGTGAAATCAGAGAACATTCTTAGTGGGTTCCCTTGCAGTGCCATAGCTATCACGCTGTGATTTCCGCCATTTTCAGTAACGGGTATTGGGCAGAGGTGACAGGCCTCCTAAGGCAGCACGCAGCTGCTGTTGTCTTTCAGGACTCTGAACGGCATTCAGATCAGCAATCTGGAAAGTAGTAGGGCATCTCAGTGGTGGCCAGATCCTGTCCTGGGGCCCATTGGGAGTTTTTGGCAGAATGAGTCTCTGAAGCAATGTGTGTTGTGTTGTAGACCAGGCTGAAATCTGCTGATACAGCAAAGGGGTCTGATGAGCAGTCTTGGCCATAGCTGGGCAATCAGGTCTGCACTCATTTAAGAGGTCGAGTTAGCAGCTTGCAGTCATATGCTGACAGTGTGTGACCAGTTAGAACTATAAAAAAGACAGACTATGTCCAAAGGAAGATGGGCTCAATGTACACCTCAGCCAAGCAAAAGTAACCAGTCAGAACTGAATGACACTCCTTAATTATTGCAAAATAGCTAGGAAGAATTCAGCTAAGCAATGCAGGGAAGAGGCGGTCCCATTTGGGTGACAGCAAGAGCTTGATAAGAATTTGTCCTTTCTTTTTTTTTTCTTTTTAGTGTCCTCTAGCATGCTGTCCATGTCCTTTATCATGTCAGAAAAGATTCCTTGAATTGACAATAGTGCCTTGTTTTTTACCCTAACAGTAAAGCAACGGAGATTAAAAATAACCAGACAAATACATAATATCGTTGTCAGCTCAGTGAGTCCAAGGATAAAATAGATGGTGTGGAACCAGGGGCTGTTGTGTCTTGAATCAATCTTTAGGTCGGCGTTTCTTCCTTCTCTCCTCAGTAGAGACTTCTGGCTTCTTGAAGTTTATTCTCAGCTTGGCCTCTCCTTTTATATACTGTAGAGCTAGGATCACAAAGCCATGCCGTGCCTGACGGTACTTTTTTTTTTTCCAAACGTCATGTCTATGGTTAACAAGAGATTTTTGTGCGTTTTACAAGGGGTTTTTGTGTGCGGCTAGCGGCTTGCTAGATCCACTACACTTAACATCCCCATGTTGATTTTGGATCTCTTGTGTTCACGCAGAATGTCTGGTGAGATCTAAAGGGGCACAGTATTTATTTTGTGGCAATTGCGGAATTATAGGGCCTGCTGTATCTACTGGTAACATCAAGCACAACCGTCTCGCTGGCAGCTGTCAAGATCGGCTCCGTTCTCTTGTGTTTTATTGCTTTTTCATACTCGTAGGTGTTCCATTGCCTTTGGCTTGCAGTCCTGTAGGACACAAACAAAACTTATTTGCAAATTGCAAAAAAAAAAAGAGTGGGCCACAAGGAAAGGAAGGGGGCTCCAAAAGGCTGTAAAATTGTGCAGCGTGAGCCCTGTGATGCATGCTGTTTTCAATCTGCTGTGTGCCAGTTGGAGACTCAGAGAGAGAGCGAGAGAAAGAGAAAGGATAATGCTGAGAAATGATAGAGTGGCTGTGACCTCCAAGCTCAGCCTGGAAATCCAAGACATTGATTTCACTTAGCATTCCTGCTGAGAAATCCGGCGGAGTTCAGTTGTAATAAAAGAACAAGATTCTGTTCTAATGGTAATGGCGTATGACAGACATACCACTTTGTCTGTCCTCAGCACCAGAGAGAGGAGAATTGGAGAAAGGTCACCTGACCCGCCTGTGGTGTTGTGCGAATGCTATACTGAGCTTTGAACTCCAGCCTAGAAGCACAATTATTTATAATACTAAATGATAAAGGAACCTTTATAGAGCCTACAATAATTAGAATAAAGCTTATACAATAGTGCCATGGCCTGGCTCAGAAAACACGCTGGCAAATCCCTCATAGTGGCAGAAACTGAAGCTTATGTGTTGAAACTAAACACCTCTGTGTGTGCATGGACCTTCCTTGGCTTTTGCAGAGCTTGTTTGTGTCCAGCATTTTCAAAAACATAATGTTCGCTGATGTTTTTATGTTCATATATTTTTTAGCTCTTGTCAGGGCGTATCTGTCTGACTTTAACTGTCATTTATTTATTTATTTATTTATTTTTACCCCTAGCAGCAACTCAGTTCATGAATTTAGTTCATGGTGGTCTTTCTCACAGTTGCAGCATGTCAGACTTCCACAATGAACAGTTAATGCCTTAGACAAGCTTTCAATAGATGCTGTTTGCTGAATCTTTATTTTCAGCCCACAGTTTACACTGGCGCAGCTTTGGAAATACACTCAAGTGTTTGGAGACAAGGAGACAGCCTTACCTGAGAGTGTGTCAAGCTCCTGGCAAACATCTAGGTCACTCTGAAAAGCTGTGTTTTTTCCCTCTCATGTAGTGTTAAAGTTAGTATGCTGCTCTTTGCAAGGATTCTTCAAAGTCGGCTTCAGCAGCAGATGGAACAACTGCTGGCTCTAGAAATGTTGAGAAGCATCGGAGGGAGTTTGCCAAGGATCATCCTTTAAATCTAGTAAGACTTGAACACATCCCTGAAACTCCTCTAAGACCTTGGCAACTCCCATTTTGGCAAACCTTTTATCAGTGGCCCTCACCAGTGTTTGAACATTGTGCTGGGCAGACTAACCTGGCGTCTTCTGTTGCCTCGCTCGCCTTTCAACAGATGTGACCTGGAACAGTCAAATTCGCTTCCTAGGTTTCTGTACTGTAACTTTTAGGAAACCATAAAGTAGAGATGCCATTATGCTGTGCTGTACACATTCTGTCAAGTTTTGGTTAGGAAGCTGAGCTGGTGTCGTACATTCTTCCAAGGAGAAATCTCCGTGCCAGAAAAATTGATTTAAGAAACAGAGCTATGGAGCCTGTCCAAAAGAAAATGCGTGTGTCTTGCGGAAATGGATTTTAACACAGCTTCTTCTTGAGCAGTTTTAAAAACAGCCGGTATGCTAATCATACCATTCAAATTTACCAAGGCCTCCTCCACAGCCTATTTGAAAGGCAACTATCTTTAAGTTTGCCAAATTGTGCTGGATTTCCAAAGTCTGTCTTAAGCACATTTTGCCTTTGATCCTGTAAACGCGTGCATGCTGCTCAGCTGGGTGTTCAGGGTGGCTGCATGCTCCCGAATAAGTAGGAGAGAATGGACACAGGTGATGTAATGACTAGGCAGGATAACTTAAGCAGCCCATCTTGTGATTAACATCAAGCCTCCAGGAG
>WBMW01005764.1:279167-332514 GCA_013396635.1 Penelope pileata
CGCTAAGGAGAGGGGGGGGGGGGGGGAGAAAAGCATTCTTATAGCAAATATGTTTATCTGAGCAGTGACCCTTACTGTGGTACCAGGATCCTGGCCTTATATGTGCCATCTTTACTGGCTTTAGGTAAAGTGCATCATGCTCTTGAATAAGCACAGCAACAGCACTCTCACCTGTGAACAGCCAGGGCCCTGTTCAATCCCACTCGCTTTTTATGTTGTACATATAAATATAGCATCGAGTCCCTGTGTGTGATGTAATATCCTGGCCGTTTCCATGTAACCTTTCAAGTGCAGTAATTCTGGAGTGAATTTTCAGTGTAGTTCATAAATGTAGCTAAGTGATTCCCAGTATTTAATAAAGCACAGTGCATTGTCTGTAGCATCTGCTGGAAAACAGGAGCAATTTAGTGTGAAATGCAACAGGAGAGAATTCCTGGGCAAATTTCTTTTAACCTTATTATGGCCTCAGCCCTAACCCTACTCACAGTTATGGCTCCATCGATGGCAGCAGCACATCGACTGTCCAAATCAATTTTTTTGTTCTTTTCAAATACTTCTGGCAGTGATGTTACTATTTGCTCAGCAGTAGCACCTGGGAGTTGTGACAAGGAAAGGAAATGTGTTCCAGACAAGCCAGAAACAGCACTGAGCAGTTGGATATACACAGTCAGATTCTCCTCAGCTGCAATATCCAGACAAATATCAGTATGAATCCTTAACCGAATACGGTTTATTCTCATATTATGCGATCCCTCTGATCACCTAAGTAAACATTGGATTGAAAATTTTTCATGTCACCTATAGTCAGCAATAGAACCTCGTCTCAAAGACTTGGAACTTGCTGCTCTACCACAGCACAGGCTGGCTTTAAAATGACCAGAGATTCTCCAGAAGTTCTTCCAACTTGAGGAATGTCTTCCAACAATGCTACATTTTCTGTCGCATGCACCAGCTGCGTCCTGCATCCTACTCCTAGGATAGGAAGGATAGAAAGGGACCAGCAGTGCGCTTGGTCCATTCTCACCCAGTCAAGGCAAGCCTGGATATGAAACTTAGCTGACTCACTGTTGACATTCTTACCACTTATGTAGGTTGCTCCGAAAGTACTGTCTCCTATTTATTTCCATGGAAACTACAGCAGATACAAAGAGCACAATAACACCATTTGATATCAGCTACGAAACACTGTTTTTAATGGTCACCACCATTAGCTGTGCATTTTTGCCAGCAAAGAACAAGAGCCTGCAACATGCCAAACTCATAAAAATCTGCACAGCCATCCAGAATGTGGCTTGTCTTTCAAGTTGCTGTTGCCGCTGCTGGAACGCACCACCCTCCTTCTCACTGTGCTCACATCCACTATTTGGTCTCCATAAACATTCAGTAAACGTTGGTGAATGTCATTGGGTGCTGTTTTTTCCTCATGGAGGAATTCAGATCCACACCTTTGCTCCATCCACACTTCCATGTGAGACACCACTGTGTCAGAGTGCCCCTCTGCTGCCATCTGTCACACAGCAACAAAATGGAATGGAATATTGGTGGGAAGGTTCAACCTCTGCTGCCATACCACTAACATCCACTTCTGACATCATAGGCCAACATAATAAAATAGGAGGCACAGCTCGGAGTAGCTGTTCTACATCTGATACCACTGACAAAACAAAGGAAGATGTTGGGGAAAAAATATTAGGCTCCTTTATGTACATGGCTGCATCAAGCTATGACTATTGTAGAATTCTAGCCGATAAGTAGACAGACATGTTTCTTGCAACCTCGCATTTCCCAGTTTTGATCACATTGTTTTTCATGATTGAACATGTTACAGGAAAGTATTTAATTTCAGCTCTAGAAATGATAGATACTTGCTGTTCAAATGCAGAAGGATATCTGTTTCCTCTTTGTAAAACTTCCTTTTATTTAATATTATCAAATATTTTTGGAAACGTGAGCTAAGTGTTCTGCCCAGCGCTGTGAAGTACGTCAGCTGTAAAGAGGACAGCTGTGTCTTTATAAAGAAGACTGATCGTTGCTGTGTACAGGTGATCAAACGGTGTGACTGCTTGTGTGAGATGGGGCCAAACTCTTTCTCCTGGCAGCAAAGTGTTAGAGAAAAGAGCAACCTGTCTGAAACTAACCCTTTGCACATGTTGGATCTTGTATACTAATGACAATTACTGTCCTCTGTTGGTTGAAGAGCTCAGTAGCTGCTGAATGCCTATCTAAGCAGCAGGAAATTAAGGCATTCTTACTTTCAGTAAAGGGAGTGTCAGGGTATTTTAGAGCGAAGAACAAATCTCTCATTTAAGTAAGTAAGATGCACCGTCCCTACTACAACATGGGATCTATGTTTACAAGAGGTTTATTTGCAAAATTTGTAAGGTTCTTTTGTTTTTGAGAATTCCTGGGCTGGACATCATTGTTTATATGCCATTGATTAAAAATAAACCCCCCCTTGTAAGTGAGTTTATGAAGCTTTTCAGCAGCAGAATAGCAGTTAGCGCTACAATATTATGTATCACTACACTCACAACATTATTCAGTGCTTGCATTTCTCAGTCCCCTTGTCCATCCAACAAACAGGTTAGAAATAGCTTTAAGATAATTAAGGAAGAGGTTATAGTATGGATGCAGTGATGTATAGGGAGCTCAAAACTGAGACCTCATCAGCCTTATCTGTGTTATGCTGCTTGGTGCTCTGCTTTAGCATCAGTGTCCATTCTTAACAGAGAGCTTGTAGCTAATTATCTCTTTACCTGGAAGCCTTTTTCCTTTGCTGCCCATGCTTTTAATCCCAAAAAGCAAAATGTAGAGTTGATAACAGAATCTTTGAGACTATTCTCTTCTTTTGCTCTCCTTCCTGTACATGACATCCAGGGATAGAAACAATGACTTTTTAAACCGTTTGCCAGAGTACAATGAAGTGATGTGTGTTAATGGAACTTCTTAAGATGCTCTTCTGAAATAGCGAATGCGTTCTGAACAATAAAAACAGCGTTAATAGCAGTATCTAAAAGGCAGCAGCAGCAACAGTAGGGACTTGCTTTCTCCCTGCCTCCCACCCCTCCCTACTCCCCTAAAAATAAAGTAAATACATGGAGGGGCTTCTAGGCTGCTTTTTCAGACTGACTTTCCTCAGCTCTATTTCCTGATATCGTGTCTCTCTGGCAGGAGCCTGTCTCTCAAGCAGAGTTGCCAGCCAGTCAGCCCTTGTCAGGCTCAGTCAGTGCTTTCTGTAATGAAAACTCAGAAGAAAACATAACAAAGAGAAAATGCAGGGAAAAACACCCTCTGAAGTCTGTGCTCAGAAAATAAAAGCAAGTCACAAGAATTAAGCGACACCACCGCGTTTCTGAAAGAGATATTCAGAAATCAGATGGGAAACAACAGAGATACAAAGCAAAGTGGTAATGACAAACATGCAATGTGCTTCTTGCTAGTTCCTTAACTGTTCCTTGTTGTTAATGCCTTCTTTTACCCACTATGAATAAATAAACCATCCTGTTTTTCACAAGTGGGTTAGTTGGGCGTGTAGGGTGGGTAGCAGGTGGTAGGTTTTTTCCTTTTTGGTTAAATGGTCCAAAACAGTGGCTTAGTGCTGAAGACCTGGGTGTTACACCATGCACTGTTGCATTTAGCCGAGTTCAGTTTCAGAATCCTTCAGTGTTCAGGAGTACTGGGACCTGACATTTGGTTGCAGCTCTGTGTCATACTCTGTTACTTAGAAGGCATCAACTTCTGCCAAAGCTGTATGACAGAGCTGCCCATCTAGGAACAAAGCACTTGAGTGAGAAAGAGCAGCATTTTGAAAGGGGACTCCGAAAGAAACAGTAACAGGATTTAATTTTTTTAGTGCCACCAAGTTAACTGTTGACTTGATGTTGCCAGTTGGCCATGCTGTCCTAAGAATAGCAGTAAAAGGGTTTACAGAGAGTGTGGAATCTGGAGCTGCATAATGAAAAAGAGAAAAGTTAGGTTTTTCTGGTTGCAATGTTTTTCGTTGGTTGTCCTCACCCTTTGGGTGGGTTTATTCAGTGGGGGCAGTTGGAAAATACTTAGGAGAGGTTCTTCCTGTTGTGGAAGGAGAACTAACCATGAAGAGAAATACGTGAAGTTCATCTTAGGATGTAGCATTTTTTATTTACTCAAATTCTAATATGATCAGTCTAGCGGCTTCCAGAAGCTGCTTGCTTTGTCTGCAGAAGAATTGCTTGCTTCCATGTTACACACTAGATTTGAAATTATTTCCTCTTCATACATTCAGGCAGAATGCAATTCAACAATTTCAAACTAGGCATCAAAGGAATATATTTTATATTAAATATTCCTGTACCTATTGTTGAATGATTACCATTTAACAAGGGGCTCTACAGTGGTTTTTTTGGGTTTTTTTTTTTTGCCTTTTTTTTCAATCTAAAACATTTTAATTTGTAATGCGTGGTAGCAATGCATAGTTGAAGAGAAGCAACACTAGCAGCAGAATAGAGAAGGAATCCATTTTATATTCAAATTCAAAGAGACAGGTTCTTATAGGTTAATATTAACTCTAGAGTTGTATGAAGTGCTTGGCAAATATTTCACTGAAATTTCTGAGAACAACATGCTTGTTCTACAAAAGACATTTTGACTTGTTTAGTAGAAAATGAAGTGGTGGGAAAAAGGGTTTCAGAGAAGCTGTGTGCAAATTGACAATTTACAATGTACTCATTTCTCAAAGCAGTGTAACTACATGTTGTGATTTTATAATGGATAGTTTCCTTCAAGTTGTGGCTCCTGGAGTCATGTGAACAAAAAGCTTCAGGCTATCATGGCTGAAACTGACACATTGGTATAAATGTATCTCAGAGGCTTCAAAAGTAGTTACCAAATAAAATTGATCTATGAGTATTACTTTAATCAAGTGGCATTAGTTTTCTGTCCAAAATCATAGAAGACTTCATGCTAGCAATTCTACTAAGGCATAACCATTTCTCAGCAAAATTATACTTTCTACCATAGTATTTCCTGGTAAAAATGTTTTAGTAGTATCCAGAGAGAACGTCGGAGAACATCCAAGGAACATTAGAGACAGGCAAACTGAGGCAACAAATATTTTGTTTCTTGATGTAATTTGATATGAGCTAATATATGAAAACAATTGCAAAATTTTGATCTCAATCATGTGCTTTTATTCACTAACGATGCCAAATGACAAATTCAAATCTGTACTTTTAGTACTAATGAGCGAGTTTAGTTTCTGTTAATTTCATTTCAGTTGCTACATTTTTCCCTGCTGCTTTTAAAGGAAAGATAAGCTCAGTGTCTTAACACGCTGAGTGCATGTGAGGAAGACTAGTCTCATATGGGACTGCTGCAGAGAAGGCTTTCCAATTTCCGGTCATGATGTTACAGGAAGAATATAACTTGGAGTATTTCGTAAGTTATTAGTGCTTCTTAAACTTTTTGGAGTGGATGTTCCAGCACCTGTTAGTAGATTTAAAAGTAAGGGGCCATTTCTGAGAGCTAAGTGTGTACGGAGATGTGACACATGGGTTCGTATGGGCTTTCAGCTGACATGCCAGGCAGTGACACGTCACGTCATGCATCAGCCACATCGTGTTACAGGATTTCAGGCTAACAAAACACAACAGGAGTTACGCAGTGACAAACACAACTCAGTGTGACATATCCACAGGAAAACTGGCACAAAAAGCTTCTTAAAGTTGAGTTTCAGGGGTACATTTATTCCTCCAAAATGCTCCAGAGAAAACTATGAAGCAGTGTAGCAGAAGAGAGAGGCATGTAGTGACAGAATTACTAAGGTCGTTTTAATTCAGTGTCCAATTAGGAAGAAAGCACACATATATTTAAAAATTTTGTAGAGTATTTTTTTTATGCAGATTCTTGTGAATTTCTTTCTTTCCAAAGGTAGCTCTCTCAGGGCTGCAGTCATTCCAGGTCAGTGATTATTTTTATCTTGAACCATGCTAAGAGCTCTGCAGACTTCAGGTTACCACTGTAAGTTAATATATTTTGAGTTCAGCTCTCGGTTGCCTCAATAAATCTCAAATCTTTCCAGTCTAAACTCTGCTGTTTTTTTTTTTTTCTCTTTTGCTTGTGGATCAGAAAGACCCTTTTAGTTTCTATTTCTAATAGTCTGAGTCTTCTCCGAAATAACCTTCTTTCTCTTTATGGATACTCGTATCCTATTCTAATGTCGACTGAAAATAGAGTCAGCAATTAAAACTCTGGGATGAATTAGTTCATCTCTGTTTGCTTATTATTCGTTATAAATGTGTAGATAGCCTCTGGTTTCAATGTTCTCTGTAAAAGGCACAGGCCTAATTTGGGGTCAGGGAAATTCAACACATACATTTGGCTGAGAAATGTATGTCAAGTAGCATTTCATTTCTGATATCAGAAGTTAAAATGGTGTCACATGACTGTTTGACCGCTACATTTCAAGTCTGGATTTACAGTTCTTAATATCACAGCCTTAGTAATAAGAATATCTCTATACAAAATGAGTCCTTCCAGTGAACTGCAGCTCAGAAGCAGGATGATGTGGTGTTGTAATACCCGGGAGATTCACCAGTGTACCAAACAAGTAAAGTTCATTGGGGCTAGCGTGTGAGAAAAGATGAGCACCACAACATTTTGGCTAGACTAAGTGAGAAAATTGCACAGACGTTCGGAGGCCTATAGACCAGAACAAACTGAACAGATACTTTTTCTTCTGCCTTCATTGCAAAATGAGCAAAATGTTCCAAGAGTGCCAGAAACCTGGTTTTGTTTGTGAAGTCTCACAATGCTTAGACTCTGAATGGAGATCCAGAGTATCTCTCTCTGGGGGATCCTTTGGTGTCTGTTAAAATGTGGGAAAGCATTGAAGGCTTCTCCTGAGGTGAGAGGTTTAGAGTGTCCCCCCTCCACTACCCAACTGTATCTTCACACAGATGATGTGGGACCTTTGAGGGCTTCATTCCATCATCAAACGTGGTGAAGATTGGCTGGTGCTCTCAAAATACCCATGCAGATGAAGATTGTCCAACTGTGCGATGTGTGCATACTGATCTTGTGTACACTCACACACGTGCACACGTGCACACACCAACTTTTGAGGCTAAAAATAATTCCAAAGTTGGAAAACTTTCAAGGGCTTTACAGGCATGACGTCTAAAATTTCAAGCAGATGCAGGGTGTCTTGCTACAGCTTTTCCTGCACTATGGTTCTTCATTCCCAAACGATTATGGTTCAGTGGTGGATAGGATTCCCATGGCAGTATCGTGTGGGACTCACTTTGTAAATTGCTCTGGGCTCAAACAGAAGAAAATAAGGCTATCTAAGTATATGTTGTTACAAGTGATGAAATTATCTTATACTTACTAAGTATGCTAGTGTTTTGTCTTGATCATAATTAACTGGTGATACACAAGTTAAGCCAGTGCTTTAGGATTGGCGCCCAGAATAAGTCAGAAAACGTAGCAATTTTAGTACTGAATAAAAAGGAGCAGGGGGAAGGTCTTTTTTTCCTTCCCTTTCTTTCCTCTGGATAAGATATAAAAACTGCCCAGAGCTGGCCCTGTTCAGAAATAGTGAATCAGCCCCTTGGAATTTTTTTTTTTTTAAGATGTCAACTTCCCTCTCATACACTTCTGTGAAGACAAAGAATGTCTTAACATCTACATTGAAGTTATCATTAAAATAAAAGGAGATCTGTAGACATCAGCTATAAATCATCAAGAAATAGCTTGTGGGTAGCCTTTGACACAATTGAACCTACTTGAAATGAGCTAGGGCTGGATTCATTGCCTTTAGTGAAGCCAGTAGGTGGACTAAAGGTCTCCTCTGAATCTCTCCCTCTCTCTCTCTCTCTCTCCATATCTTACAGTGTTAGCTTCTGGGAGGTGAATGTGTTCTGGCAGAGTGATGGAAATGCATTTGGATGTGTTCTTAAATAGACATTTGTTTTATGTCTGAAAAGAATAGGCCAATCTTAACAGTGTGACGCTGGGGCTATTTGAAAGGTATTTTTTAAGGCAGTTGTCTTCTTTCAGCTTCACAAAAACTATTTTAACCAATTGTTTAGGCTTGAGGAACAGCATGAAATATCTATTGTGTAGAGATGCGTGCATGTTCTGCAGAATTAACAGGAAAATGGTTGATAAAAATCTGCCTAATTTTACATAATAGATTTTTGGCATTCTTGTGATCTGACTTCAAATCCATGCTGAGCTTCTACAGTATAACAGAAATACTAGTTTGCAGTTGTTAATTTTAATTTCTAAGATGCTAGGTTTTAAAAGGAGCTGAAAGTGTTCAGCATCTCATGGGGACAAACTATGAGTCTTACTAATGAATCCAGCAATTAGTGGTTCATTGTGCCTGCCAGCAATTTGGCCCTGATATCGGTCCTGATGGTGATTTCATTTTTGCTGGTGTGAATCAGGAATAGGATCTGAAGTCTGTTCACCAAGGGGGGCTCAGTACTTCTTCAACACTGTTCTGCTTGTAATCTGCATTCAGTACTGACAGCAGCAAACCAAAAAAAAGGAACTACAATATATTTCAATTTTCATTATGATTATTAAGGTTGATTAATATGTTCATTAGAATTATTGTATAGTATCAGTAGTGCTCATTAAATTTAAAGAGTTTTAAATGGTGGTGTCCCCATGCAGTTAGATAAACACTTATATGATTTATGTCCACCTTGCTTAGAAGAAACCCTTTTTGTAGGTGAAATATATATTTGTTCTAGTTCTATAAACAGAGAATTGAGACAAAAAGAGGTGGCCCTTTACTTTCTGTAGCCATTTTCATGAGTGCGAAACAGAAACACTTATATTTGATAATGCTTTATAATAATTTTTCAAAGATGCCAGTGACATGCAGAAGAAGATTAGATAATGAGTGACTCATTGAAGCTCACAGAGAAAGTTTGTTGGAAAGCCAGGAATTGAACTGTAGTCTCTTCTGGTTCCTGTGCATGACCTTAAAAAAGCCACAAGTGTGGCATAAGAAAAGGAATTACATTTCCCAAGAGATGTACACTCAAGTGGTTAAGCCCCCCATTTGTGATTATGGATGGGGTATAGATATTAAAAAAAAAAATCTTATTTGTCTTTGAGTGCAGTACTGAATGATGGAACACGTGTTTGCTTTGAACATTCCTTACAGTACATCAAACCCTCCTGTTTCTGGAACTGCTGATTAGATTTCATCTTACTGCTAAAAGGAGGTGAACTGAAAAAATATCCAGCAAGACGGAGTTGTAAAATCATTTTGATTTTAGTGATCTGGGATGTTGTTAATAGCATGCAAGCATTAAAGACAGATGAGTTTTGTGCTGATAGTTTCCCTTTGAAAAGCTATTAGTTTGAAAAACAAATTGTCAGGCAGGTCATATCTACAGTTACAAAACATATTTTGACACTTTTCATACAGTTGTGTGTATCTATAAATAAGAACAGTGCATTTTATCTTTTCACTACTTATTTGTAGTGCTGCATACGTTGCTGCCTCTTGGTGAAAAATTCACCTAGACTATATAGAGATATCCAAAGTCAGAGAAAGCACAGGTGGTTTTTGAAAAAGAATTTCTTAGCCCACTGTCAGTTGTCCAAGCTGTTTGAAATCTCTTTTCTTTTAAGCTTTTTTGACTTGTTTCTTCTGAAGTTTTCAACAGCTGTGGGTTTTTTTTTTTTTGGTTTTGTTTTGTCTTTTTTCCCCCTGAATCTTACAATCCGTGCAGCATTTTTGCTTCTCCTGCCTGGCCACAGCAGGAAGAGGGGGCTGTTGCTAATTTGTTTTGATACGGTACGCTTTGGTCTGTATTCTTTTTGAAATTAATTCCTTTTGCAGGTGTGGGGTTAGAGGTGGTGGTGTTGCTCCCAGCGAAGGTGTCATCCACCACAGAGAGGAGGTGGGAGGCTTTGATCAGTGTGGCTTCTGTTTTCTTGTTGTTCATTTAAAATGTACCAGTTTGTAATGCTGTTTGGCTTTGCAGGTCCTTGTTTTATTTCCTTCCAAGTCCTTCCCCGTCCTTTCAGGTTTTGTTGTTTTCATTGCTGTTCATTCTGCTTAACATTTACTGGGGATTATTTACTGGAAGGTGATGACTCCCAAGTTCAATTTCAGCAGCAAACAAAATCCAGTCCAATGTCTATCTCCATTTTTTAAACAGCTTTGTTATGAGTAAGGGGAAGCATTATTGGGGACAACACATGCTAGGCTTCTGGGTTTTATAGGGACAGAATTCTGTAGCAAGAACTTTAAAAAAAATAAAAATCAAACTGAAACGCAAGCTACAAGGCATCATGCTTCAGGGCATGGGCCACTTCAGTTTCTGCCCAGCAGAAGTTCATGAATACATGCCACAGATCAAATTATCTGACAGCTATCGACTTCATTTGAAGCACACCGACCTTTTGGAGAGGTTCAATACAGTATACAAACAAACAAAAAAAACCAGCCCACCACCAAGCATTGGTCTGATGAGAGTGGCAATTGCTCTGTTCTTACAACTCAGCTATTTGCTCACAATGTGAGATTAGGCAAATCACTTAGTCACTTTGTGCTTTATTCTTCCCATTTGTAAAATAAGGCAGAAGCTGTCAGAGTAATTATGAGCTTTAATTAATTAATATTCCTTTCAAGCACTGGAGAAGTGATTTTTTTTGCACTTTACTACTTGCCATGTATTTCAATGGGAGCAGTTTGAAAGAATAATTCCTCCTAGGAAGAACCTTTCTCTTCTTGTCCCCCACAACTTCCTAATCCTCTCTAATGGTTTTTACCTCTGGTGAAGTAATTTACATGGTTAAAAGCATGAAAAATTGATTGTTGGCTTCTCTTGTAGATTTGTTGTATCTGTGTCAGTCCCCACTGGCCTGTTCCTAAGTCACTCTTCCTGCTTAGTGGCGGACTTGAACCGTCTTAGAGAAGTGCTTCATTAATAGTATTATACCAGATAAATAGGGGCAGCAGTGACGTGAGAAATACAGCTGAACAATATTAATTAGAAGCAAAAAGCTAACAAAAGAGCTCAGAACTCAGATTTGGCCAAAAGTATGGACCAGCAGAATCCCAGGGGGCCAGTCTATCTGTGTATTGGCTTCTGTATCTTTAGTCAATATGGACTCTTCTCATTTCAGACCAAACTTGGCAGGATTTGCTCAAAACAAGCTTTGCTGGAGTTTTTTTATGGGTTTGTTGTTGTTGTTGGGTTTTTTTGCAAACGAGGCTACTGAGTTAAATTTTCACTCGCTCAGAGATACAGAAAAAGAAGGAGCTTATGAGTGGCAAGCAAATGCTGAAAGCCAAGCTCCTGCAGTTTTGCTTCATGCTGTACTGAAAATCCACACACTGGGTCCTGAGCAGCTCTCACTTCAGCTGTTTCAGTTTAGCAGAAGAGCAAGTGCCCAAGCAGCAGAATAATGGCAATAGAGTAAGTCAGTTAATTTTGTATGGATTAAAATGAATGTTTGAGTTTTGGCTCTGATTTGAGATAAACAACCATAAGTCATCAAGTTTCTCTAGAGGTTGGTGTAACTGAAAACTCACGACCAAGCAAAAATAGCCCAGAAATCTCATACCAGCCGTTTTTCTCCAACACATTGTGCTATTTGTCTATGGAGATTACCAGGAGACTTCACAAGGATGGTGGGCGTTTTGGCAGTCCAAAGCCAGCCAGAAGCTGCAAGTATGGTCTGGAGGATGCTTCTCTGAGGAATTTAGAAACTAAATGAATGAATTTTGAGTAAACACACACAAGCCTGCTCATTTTGCTAAATTGTGTGCCCTGATGAATTCTCTTGGCCAAACAGCCTGCCTTGAGCTTGAGGAGACCCTGAAGGACTAGGCCTCATTGCAGCACTTGTCTTTCCTGAAAAGTTTTTAAGAGTTACTTTTAGGGTTCTGTGTGCACAGTCCCATCTGTACAGATGGTACACAATATCCTGATCGTGGCTGGGAGTAGACTTGGAGGAGGAATTAGATAGCTCCCTCCACAGATCTGGGTTTTAGGCTGCTCTGCAGCTAAAGGAGCCCACACTCTCCCATGTGTGAGCTAGTTGGAGGACTGAAGTGACTAAAGGACTAAAGCTTCTCATTATTTGGCCCTCTGTTATTTCTGCATCTGTATTGTGTGGGTCAGAGAACAGTGATACTGCAAAGTAATTGCTGTTTACCCGAAACAAAAGGTTGTGAGGAGGAGAGGGAGGCATGCAGCTCCTAGGGCCTTCCATCTGTAGAGACTGGTCATTTGGCATCTTCCTCTTCTGTTCTTCTGGTGTCTGTGAGTCCTGTATGCAATGTCTGAGAACAGCAGTGCCAAATACGAAGGGAAAGCCACCCACCTGCTCTCATTTGACTGAGACAAGATGTGGACTAGGCAAAATTGAAGCTTGGCGTTTCCAGAGCAGCAAGTTTGTGTAGCTGCAGACTTGTCTCCTGGCAGTTAGCTTCCTGTAAAGAAAAGTTAAAAGGGGAAAAATTTAGGGATCTTTCTGAGAGGACCAAGTTCTCAGACAGTATCCTCACTGGAAGCCCCTAGTGTTATAGAAAAAGGACTGGAAAAAGAATCCTGTGTGTCCCCTGTACTACAAAACAGGACAGATGAAGTTTGTGTTCCCACACCTCTTTGGCCCTTAAACAGCAGTGGAGGCTGTGCAAGATACTCCCCATGAACAAATAAACATTTGGGAGTAATTTATTTCTTGAGTAGTCTCCTAAAAGAAGCGGCTGAGAGAACAAGAATGAAATTTCTCACAACTATAAGGCCGTTCAGCTCCTTCCTTTGTTTTGAGTCTTGTGAGTATTCTGGCAATATTGGTGAAGACTGGAAGCACTAAATGTGGCTGGGTAACACATGCTAAGTTCGGGAAGTGTGTCCAGCTTTTGAGAGCAACACATACAGGGGAAGATACTCAGCAAAGCAACATCTTAAAAAAAAAAAAAAAACTGTTCTGAATAAGGAAGAAGTCCAGGCTGAGATGTTTCTGCAGCTATTACGGAAAAAAAGGTTTGTGCGCTTTGCAGGACAAGGAAGGAAGGAGATGGTTCTTTCTAACCGGTGCCTTCCATCTTATCTTTAGTGCCTTTTCCTTTCTGCTTGTACCTTCTGTGTTTGGTGCTCAAACTCATGGGCAAGAGATACAGTAACATAACGTGAATTCTCTGAACCTGAAGAGTAATTCTGTTATTATCATGTCATGACCAAGATGCCTGTTTATATGTCTGCATCTCTTTCTTTCTGTGTAGTTAGAGAAATTTCCACCTTTGCAGGAAGGGACACATTATTCTTAATCAAAACTTGAGAATGTGGCAGGAGGAGGTGCAGCTGCAGATGAGCATTATCTAATTCACCCATCCTGTCATGTGAACATCCCTGCTTAATTTAATACAATTATTTCATCAGCGAGGATAATATCAGCAGCATGATTCATTTATACAACACGTTTCACAACTGCCTTTACCTCTCCACTTCATATTATCACTACTGATAATTTCACCATGAGTGAAGGAGGAAGGGGAGGGGACGTGAAGAAAACTGCTGGTATCTTTGTGTGAGTGTGTGGATAACTGTAGTCTGGAAGGGACAGTGATGTTGAAGGATTTTTTTGTTTATATGCTGTTGCACCTTTGTTTCTGATACATGTTGGTTAGAGATTTCTGGATGAGCAAGAGACAGAATGGATACACCACCGATGGGCTGCATTGTTCAGTGTGCAACAACAGCGTCATGGCCGCCTGCCCCAGCCACACCAATGAGTGTTCTGTGTTTTGCATTTCTGTTGAACATCTCCAAGAAATAGAACCAGATCTGAGGAATGAGGCTTTGTTTCTGGTGAGGTAGTAGAGGCATTTTTAAAGAAACTCCCTCTCCAGCTCCTTGTTTCTAACTCATTTGGCTGTAATTTGTACTGTCAAGGTCATTTAAATAGGCAGTAAGAAGTGGCAAATGTGTTCCCAGAGGTCATGAAAAGCCTCTTTAGTAGCGCATGCTAGGCTGTGCTTATGCCAGGTCATTTAAGCGCATTTGTTTTGCCAGTCAGATGACAAACAGAGTAGTTCATGATTTTGTAATAAACTCTGCAACCTGGACCTTCAATGCCACGGTGGGATACAGCACTTGGATTTAAATTACAGTACAATAATTCAGTGACTGTATTTTAATAGTATTCTAATCTTTAAATTATGTGAAAAGAAGTGAGATTATAAAATCCAAATGAAACTTCCGAGTTCTTCCTCCCAACGCATATTCCTTTTTGTCTCTGAGACTGCTTCGTTCAGCTGGTCTGTCGGCCTTCTATTTAGTCCTCGGTGTTGAAATAGTGCAATTTTTAATAAGTGATTTAGAGACATTCTCAAAATCAGATTTCAGCCCCTTCTTTTTACATATGCAGATATACATGAATTTTTTATCTTAGGAGGTAGTCAATAGAGACAGCTTGGCTGGAACATTAAAAAAGACACCGTTTCAGCCAACTATTTCTAACACTGATGCACACTCAGCTTACCAGTAGTATCTCTGCTTTAACGTTGCTTGTCAGACACTTACGTTTGGGGATTTCTGTTGTCTAATGCTTATATATGAAAGCTCAAAGTTATACAAATCCAAGTTGAATGAAGCTACAAAATTTGGCTCTTGAATATTCTATATATCCCCCAAATTTTGATCTAGATGAAGAGTTTTTCTTTTCTCTTATGTCTAGAGATCAACCGGAATAAAATTCTCGATCAAATCAAGGATCTAATGTTTCCAAAGTTTTGGTTAATGACAGGCTTTCAATCCTGGGAAGCAAACCACCAGCTTGTCCTAAAGTTGCAACTATCCTGACACTGCTGTGATACAGGGGATGGGAATCTCTTTACCAGTGATTTGTTCTTGCTGCGGATTCTTCGTTTTGTTAGCTCTCCATTGTGTGTTTTTGCTTATGCTTTATTCTTTACATTTGCTTTGTGCGTGTTTTGTTTTCCTACTTTAAAGGAACCATTTAATAACCTTTAATTGAGATCATATTCTACTTTCATCACATCTGTTATTATATTATTACAAGTCTTTTGGGTCTTAATGTCCTCTGCTCTAAGTATTAATCATTTTGGCTGATGTGTAAGCAAATGTTTGATGTTGTCTAACTTTAAACAATACTATCTTGAAAAAAATCCTTATCAATGGCATCATAGAATAACAGCATGTCAGAAGAAGGCAGGGACCAATCAATACTGAGCTTTCTTTAATAAAAAGTAAGTGCAGCAAGCAGTTCTAGGTTCTGTGATCCCACTGCATAGTGTCAGATCTCCTGACTCTTTAAAGATACAATCTACCTGAAGTGAATATGCTGTATCTATTTTTTATTTTTATTGTTACTCTTACTTGCCCTACCTGTCTTTGTGCTGCAGCTATATAACTAGTTGATATAACTAAAAGTAAAGCCTACTAATCTATAATGTGGCAGAATGTTAACTGAAAGATTTTATAGCCAAAAATAAACACCCATTTCTTCTCTGGGTTATGCAGGTGCAAGTCAGGAATGAAGACAATGCGATTCTTGATTTAAACTGGAAGAGCAGAGAGTAGGAACTCACCCAGAGAATTTTCAATTTATGTCTGCAGATAGGATAAAGAGTAAGATGGCTCACTGAGTATAGAAGTGAAGATCCTAACAATCATCTTCACATTTGACACAATTGTATATTAGTATCTATCTCCCAGATATTTTTTTTGACTCCCATGGAATAAATTGTTCCACTGTGGCAGAGACTTAAATTATTATCAGCTCAAGATGCAACATAGGATTTCTAAACTCTCTGACTGAATTTTTAATATTTGAGTTCCAGTGAGGACTTCAGAACATTCTTTGAAATAATAGAAGTAAAAATATTATGAAGACCAAACGGTGAGGTAATATCATTTTGTAAATACATATAATATCAGAAACTTGTTTACTTATTCTCTTATATGAGAAGCTAGCTTCTGTGACCTCTGATTAATTTACCATTAGCCTGAACACACAATGAAAGTGAATGAAGGGGCAATTTGGAATGACATTTATCAGCTCTGGAACTGTCGACTTCTATTATTTCCACAAGGCCTTATACTTCTTGGCTTCAGAGAAGCTGTGCTGACTTGAATGAAGAAGAGCATTCTTAATACCAAGAATAGTTACAGCACAAAGACAGCTTCATCGTTGGATGCCTGTGATGGAGAAAATGCCTCTGCTATTTCTTACTTGCATAAAATGAAACCAAAAACACTGCTCCTTAGTGGATGTGTGCAAGACTTTATATTTACACCAGGCTAAAAGAGTGGAACGGAAGAACTGAGGAAGGAGAGACAGAGCAAGAGGAGGGAAGGAAATAAACTTTAGAGGAACAGGATAGCCCAGAGATTTAGTAAAAGGGATGAGACTGAAAAAAATGTTTTAGTACAAGGATGCAGGTTGGAATCCAAGCTGAGTTGGTAGTGAGTGAGAGCCCTTGCCATCAATGACTTTGTTGGCCAACAGGAACTGAAGTGGTGCTCTCAGCCAGATTTTCAGTGTTTCCAGCCAGAGAGTATGCGGCAGCTTTTACTGCCATATCTGAAACTAATCAGCCCCTTTTGTTGACACTTACAATAGAGGTCAGGAATTGAATATACATGGAAACTATCACCTCTTGAATTGAACTGGAACAAGTCTGTGGGCAGGTTTGTGTTGCTTCTGATACTGTCTTCTAAGCAGATGACTTTGCTCTTCAGGGATCCTTGTCTGGCACAGGTCACTGTTTTGTTGGTTCACTGATTAGTTTGAACTTAGGCTTCTATGCAACTGTCTCAGTACTGGGTTATAGTTGCACTGTTGTGGAATTTTTTTTAATTGAAATCAATGGAACAGCAGAGCAAGTCCCCTTCCATTTAATGTATGTTAATCTATTTTATTCCAATACAGATGGACTTGTATTTCTGTAAAGGAGCGAGTACCTTCTTAGAGTGTAAAATATTGGTTGAACTGGGCAACATCTTAAACCCAGTGGCTTAAGTCTCCTGGAAGATTAACAAAACTCTGCCTTCTAAATGCCTAAGTCACTTCTGAGAATACAGTAGAGGATTTTGAGAACACAACCAATCTTATCCAGTGCTTTTCCCCTTTGTTGTTATACACAAGTTGCATCTAGGATGGTTTAAATATCACTTTAAGAATGACACATTTGTCCACTATTTTCCTGATACAGTTGTTTGCTAAGCTTCAATTTATTTTTAGATATAAATACTACAAAAGTGTAAAAATAATCAAACATAAAAATGCTTAGCTCAGAGCTTGCTTATTTAAGATAATTGAAAAGTTACATGACAGTACTCTTCAAAATCATCTTGTGTTTGGGGACATACATCTACTTCATATTTGCCTGTGCAACAGTTGACTGTAAAATTCCTTCCTTACTGCAGGACACCACCTCCTGTGAAAAAGAGTCAGTACTATGTGACAGTAGTTACAGATACCTTAGCAGTAACAGCAAAAACCCTCAGACATTATGAGTCTAATCGTAGTCGGCGTTGCGTTGCTGTAAGTCAGGCATAATTCTTTAACAGGGAATGTACTCACAACTTACGGAGATCAGAATCAACTTATTCAGTGCCTGGAGCTGAAACAGCACTGTGCTGTAGTAGTTCTTCAGCTAAGGGATGGTTTTCCTAAGTCACGGGCAGAGGAAAGCTAAGCTAATACATGATGGTTGGATCTAATACTATATACGTTATTTCTGGTTCTTTAAAAGCCAGTTAAAATCATTTCTGAAGTATCCCCTTTGCTGAAAATCTTTTTCTCCTTTGCCAGTTTTTTTTTTTCCCCTTGCTATTATTTCTTAAGGTCAAATAAAAACATATGACTTTGAATTTTAGTGTTTTATAGCACTGTCTGTTAGCATGTGTAATCAGTCTAGGTTTAGGAATAATTCTAATTACTCTGCAAATAATTTCACCTACATTTTCTATTTTTACATTGTAATGATAAATGAAACATTGAAGTCCAGCTCAGAAGAAGATGAGAAAATATTGGAGCTTATGCAGAACTGTCCAGATTATTGTTTCAATTTTGTGGAAAGAAATGGCAAGATCTTCCTGCTCTCCTGTTGTGGTGGAAGAGTGTGTATTTCCTGTGATATTTTTCTACTTGCAGTTCTGAGCCTGGTAATTTCAAAGGAAAGCACAAGTTAGGAAAAAAAAAAATGCCACAACCAAAACCACAAAAACAACAAAACCCAATCAGTCAAACAGATTTGCACAATTTGGGTGTCAGTGGTTGAATTTTAAGTGAAAAGTCTCTCCATCCATACAAAGTTTAAAATAAAATAACAATAAAATCTACCTGTAAAGATAATCTTCATTTTCATCGTAGAAGCATATGTCTCGTTGATGTGAATAATTTCTTGAGGGACAATTCCTGCATAAAAAGTGCAAATGGAGAGTGTTCTCTGATTGTATCATGCTCATTTTCCAGTCCATCAGTCATTTCAGTTCCAAACTGGAACGACAAGATGGTATCACATTTGATCTTAATATATATCATACAACTGTACAGGTTTAGAGGTTTATATGAGCTGAAAAAAAACTGTCTTTGCTTGGATGGTGGTATGCCAACAACAGTTTTTTGGTAACATTCTTTTATTTTCTGCTCATCGTAGGATGAAGTGGCCCAGCCTCTGAACCTTTCAGCCAAACCCAAGACATCTGATGGCAAGTCTCCCACATCACCCACCTCTCCTCATATGCCAACTCTGAGAATAAATAGTGGGGCCAGTTCACTAAAATCCTCTGTGCCAGCAACATTAGCTAGTCCTTCGGCCAGAGCTAACACAATAGGTAAGCTCACTTTCATTTGACCCTCCTCATAATGGTTAATAGGTGTTATTCGAAACTGGGCATTTGTCAGACAGCGGGGTATGAACTGTCAGAGGCTGACCGTAGCACTGCATTTATTCATGTCAGTAAACAAACTGCCATGGACTTACCATTTCAGAAGGAGCATCTTAACTTTTACAGACTCAGAGAACAAAGACCTGTGTTATTTCAGATACTGCTTTATCAATAACAGTCAATAAATGCTGTTTGTTTAACTGCATACATTAAAAACAGACACCAATGTGTCTGGCATTAACAGACACCAATGGCAGGCATTAAAGATACAAGATATTCTACTGTGTCAGCTAAAAAAAAAAAAGGCAGATGATTAATCAAATTTAAAAACAAATCCCTTTAATTTAAAAAATCTGCATATGCAAATACGTATTTGCAAAAAATCAGGTTTAATATTTTGTCCATTAAAAAGTTGCACAGGACATTATTTTATCTTAGTCTTATTAGCAAAACAATTAACCAGATTCATTCAAAAAAAACCCAAGTTTGATGTTGTAAATTTAGAACAGTCTTAACTGACTGCTTTTAATATTGTAGTAGAAAATATTGTTAGTTTTTCCTCCTGTCAAAATTACCTCTTTGCCAAAGAACCATCTAAATAAGAACGGTCCTAGTGGTGATCTTGCAAGTCTAATGTGTCAAAGGGACTTCTTTTTTTGTGTGTGCATGTAAAATATGTACGTAGCCCAATCTTCATCCTTCTAACAGAAACGTTATATTCCAAGAAGTGATTTAATGTAACATGAACTAAGATCTCACAGTATAAATCAAGTTGTTTTTAAGGAATTGAGGTAGATGTTTGTATCCTTGCTGCTGTGAAACATCTCTGGTTGGCCACTTTCAGAGATGGCACAGAGAACAAAAGCAATAATAGGTCAGACCTGTCAGAAGCAACTTCTGTGATACCTCGGTGCTGGCTAGTGGAATCATTTTACATCTCTATGGGTGTCTCTCAAGCTCTGTGTAGTCTGTATTCTACCTGAATGGACACCAGGAAGACCCATAGTTCTGTCCAATGTACAAAACATACCTAGCTCCCATTGTATTGCTCTCCCGCTGTGCATACATGGTGATTGCTAATGTTGAAGAGGGTTACGTATATCAGACAGTAAATATGCTCCTATGTTCTATAGAAAAGAAAATAACTTTATTTAGTATGACAAGTTACAATTGTGTAAATATTTCATAAGTATCCCACTGTTAATTATTAATGCATGTATTATTCTTATTAGCCTTTCACTATTTAACATTGTTAGTTAATAATGTATTTCATCTTTAATTTGGTTGGCCCTACTGATCTCCATGTACAATGCATCAAATTTCAATTTTTTCATGTTAAATTTTTTGTCCTCGGTAGACTGAGCATCACATTTAGATATGGTATTAAGCATCTGACCTGCATCTCAGTGGCAGGACATCTCTTGTTCTCTCCTCTCCAATCTTTTTTTCCTATACACCCGATATTTTTCATAGGTTTGAGACCCCTGCAATTTACTTCTTTTAACAAAACGCAGATTTTGAAATGCTGTACCTGTAATGAGTGATAATGTAATTGGATAAAAGCTGTGAGGATGAATGGAGCTTTAAAGGTCACTCTTGTAAGAAGAATTAATGTGTTATACCATTAATAAACCATGGAAAACTGTGGAGCAAAAGATAACATACTTAAGTTATTGTTAATGACATAGAGTTCACTGCTGTATATCTCCTAGCTACAAATATAGAAAGTGACTTTTTGAGGTTGCTGAGCAGTATAACTATGCATACTGTATATATAAGATAAGCAGTCTTTAACTGAGGTGCAGGAGCTGGACAGACACAGCCTACTCCTAACAAAAATCTCTCCTTTATGGAGGACTACGAGAGGAAGGGGCTTGCGAACACTTTGCAGAGTCTTTTCCTGCTAGCTGTTAGGTTAGGTGCAACCAAAGGTGTAGCAAGTAAAGCTCATTACCGTGCCAAAACCATTTGGAGATTTTAGAAAAAGTTAACATAAAATTTCAAGTCTCCCTCCAGTAGGAGCTGTGCCACAAAAATAACATGATAGCATTTTAACAAAGGTACTAAGAGAGACTGGTGTATTTTTTTATCGTGAGAGATGGATTTCTCCAGACAAGGTCACTGGGAAACATGCAGTCATTTGCCAGAGAGTTACTTCCACCATTTCAACGATGAGGGCTGTTAATGCAAGGAACAAGTTGTCTGCTGTAGATGTGCATGGCCCACCCTGCTGGGATGTAGCTGAGCTGGTACCTTTCACTGCCACTGCCTTCACGTTAAAACCATTCTCTGAAAGCAGTTCTTCAGGCTGCTTGGTTCCGATGGCATGAAGAAATAGTCATGTTTGTTTAGTTGCGTCTGGGGGACGTAAACTCGTAGCCTCCTGTGGCTGAGAGAGTAGCTGCAATTGGGCATACAGATACACAGTCCTTTTCTGGAGCTCTCCTTATAGCGTATAAATTATGCTACAGACTGAACAGTCACAAATGTCATGGCTTCATGTATGCCTTTAAATCCAAGCATTTCTTTTTGGGAACAGGCATATGTCCGTGTACTAAAAACAGAAACAACTTCTCTCTGCCCTTTGCCATTATCTTCAACATCTCTATGCTAGTTTGGCAATCCTTGTAACTAAGTGCATTTTATGTAATGCAGTTCCTCTCTCTGTCAATAATTCACCACCTACCCTAAACAACAATAATTTACATTCAACTCGCTTCTATATTAATCATTTCCCTGCACACCAGCGTCTTGGCAGCTACTGAAAAACATAAGGAGTGCTTGCTTTTATTCACTGTCATGTGCCAAACTGTCTCAAAGATAGCAGTATTCAGGAAAAGCCAAATAGTCTGGAGAAGGGCATGAATTCCAGTTCCTAGGCAAATTCAGCTGTGTTACAGATTGAAAGTATTATACCTAGTGTAGTGAAGAGCACAAGCAGCAGCAGTACTACTGTTTGTTTGTTTGTTTGCTTCCTTTTTAATTTATTCTGTCTGCATGCGAGCTTCGTCAGTAACAGATGCAAAGGGGGGAAGAAACCAAGCAAGTTCTTAAAATGGAGGTGAAAAAAGAAATCAGTCTGTAGCACTGTGTTGATGCAGGTCATATCCCTCCTTAAGCTGGGAAAGCTGGAACTACTGGAATTCCCTTGGCTGGGAATGGCTAAACAGGGACAATTGGTTAAAACAATGTGGATCGAGTTATTTTGTATAAAACTCTGAAGGTTTTGGGTAGTTAGCCAAAGCTACCGGTTGGTACAATTAGCAACAGTTAAACTGCTCTGAAACTTTTCTTTCAGTTTTTGCCTGGACTACCAGCCCCATTGTGTCTGCAATCCAAAACACCAACAATCAAACCTAAACCCAAAATGAAATCCTCACAGCAGTGCAGCACTGAACTAATCTGACATCAGCTTCTTCCCCTGAAATGTTTTAAGCAGCAAGACAATGTCCTACGTTTTTTGGCAATCGGTGGATCAGATAGAAGAGTCTAGCAATACAACAAGGATGTGTAATCTGACATGATTAGACAAGGCTCTTTAGGAACAGAACATTCATAATTGAGACAAAGAAAGAGTATTAATAACACTTTCCTAACACGGCAGTTAGCCATTTTATATTTCCTTTCTTTAATCTTAGTGTTTTTCAACAAATCATGGGATTTAATAGCGTGTTTTGGCAGATTAGAGGATTTATGGCCCAGATGTTTTTTGTTCTAAAAATGGATTAGGGTGTAAAGTTTGCTGGAATCCATGGAACATGTTGAGGCAAGCCGGTCATTTTGTGTGTGATTAGTGCCTGCCTTCTGTCTCACAGTCCCTCCATCTGTCACAATTCACCAATGGATCTGGTTAGATTTAGCCTCATGTCACAAACAGAAGTCCCTTTTCTGGGCAATTTCATATTACAGATTCATTTTATGCCATTTTTATGCCCTAGTTAAAAGACAGAAAGAAGTGTGTGTGCGTGTATGTGGAGAGGGGGAGGGAGATGGGTAGATATTAGCCTCTCCTTTAATGTTGGAAAAATAGACTGGGGCTTGGAGTCTCCCATCAGTATTCTATCCTGCAAATCACATGCAGATCATAATAAGTATAATCTACAGTACGCCAAAGAAAAAAAATGACAAAGTGTCACATTTAAAATTAAATAGTATTAGCTGCGCCGGTGATGCTTGTAACATTTTAAAAGGAAATAATTCAGCGACTACTAAGGCTAAGCCCTAGGCTGCAAATTTGCAGAAAACAGTGGACATTTGACCTACTGTTAGGGGCGTGAATAGGAGTGGGAACGCAGGCCCGTGTGGCTGTGGGTTCTTGCACAGTGCTGAGTGACAGGTGGTGGTGGGGAGCAGGCAGGGGATGAGGCTTCTCTTCCCAGCCGTTATGTGTGTCGTATCTATAGCAAACCACCGCCACCTGTGGTTTATTTTAATGTATTCACAAGTTTTAGGACAGGGAAGTATAAAACGGTCTATTTTTAAGAGTTTGGGATCGCTAGCATGATCAAAGCCTCCCCTAACTCCTATCTGATTACATCCTGCTGCATGCAAACCACGGGGCTAACCTCTGCAGCGTCGGGGAAATACTGAAACTAGTGGGATCAAATGTCGAGCTGATGATTCTGGCACTGGTGTTCCTCGTGCTTTATATCCAGGTGGCTCTACCGTAACCGTAACAGAATTACACAGTGTGGGCAGGTTTATGGACAGTGCCTTTTAACTCTTTCTCGTGAATAATGATGAAATGTTGATGAATTCCATCGATGAAAGCTAAAGTATTTTCTTGTAACTTTCTTTTTTTAAGATATCCTTTCTTCTATCACGTCGTCAGGTTATTTAAATGACCACGATGCTGTTACCAAGGCAATCCAGGAGGCCCGGCAGATGAAGGAGCAACTTCGGAGGGAACAACAGGTGCTGGACGGGAAGGTGGCTGTTGTGAACAGCCTGGGTCTCAATAACTGCAGGACAGAAAAGGTCAGTGTCTGAGATTCCCTCTGCAAACCCCCAGAGGTTGCATGTACCTCTACTTACGTAGCTTCTTCCTCCCTTTTTTCCTCTTTCTATTCGCTCTATTTTCTTCTTCCCAATTTTTAAACAAAATTGTTGCTTCTTTCAAAATAGTGAAAGGCAAAATGAAAACTGCAGCCGAAAGCTGACATGAGAGAAAGACCTGGAGACACGTAGGGCAGAGGGGGGAGGCGGCAGAGATGGTTAAAGCCCTCATGAGAACTTTGGAGGCCACTAATTCTCTGTTCCAGCCTGTCAGCATGCATTATGGCAAGGTGATCTTGGAAATCTGTGGGTCTAAGTGAAAATCTTGCTTTATGGAAATGCTTACATGTGTTTGTGAGATGAGCTGGATTTGAAAATATTCAAGCTTCTTTAGGAGCATAAGCTTTGCTGATAGTCAGGCTCAGCTTCTGGGTATTTAGCCTTGTGAGGTTGTCATATATGATATTTTGTGACCATTGCAATGTAGCACTGTCATGTCACGTTAGATGACTTAACAGAATTGAAAACATGGGGAATTGACAACACAAACTGCACCAAATATTTGCAGTGAAATGCAGAAGCAGCAAAATGTATGGGCCTGTGAAGTTGTGCTGTAACAACATAGCGGCAAAGTGAATACCTGTAGAAAATTTGTATGTGCTCTAAGCTGAAGAGTTTGTGATTTCCTGCTTTTCTCTGGAAATAACCTGATGTCTTTCCATGCACTGTCTTGCCTCGCAGAGGGTGAATAGATTGTCCAGTCCTTACTGCCACATCTGTAGTAAGCTGTCCTTGTAATGCTGCCACATAAGATCTACGTCCCAGCTCCTGTGTATGTCTCAACATCATGTGCATAGCAGGACTTTTTCCTCAGTTCTCCTCTTCCCCCTGCAGTGTTTTCTGAGGTGGCACAGCCTTTATTGTGCTATACAGCAAAAATGAATGTTGCTGCATTTGGTGCAAACTGAATTTTAGTGAAACCTCTTCTAGTGGCTTTTCACTGTAAGGCCTCGTGTGAATCACTGAGATGCACAGATAAATAGAATGAATAAAAATGATCAGCTATTTAGCAGAAACTTGAAAGTCAGTCATCCTGGGAAGCTTGCGAGTCAAACAATATTGTCCAGAATGAGCAGATTGCTAATTTGGATAGCTTTCCATTTTCCCTGGATTTAGATGGAGTTTGATCAATAAGCTGTGAGAAGCCAACAGTCTGGGTAATGAATGTTAAACGTACATGTGAGTCTCTCACTACTGTATTTTTTTTATCACCCTGTGCTGGGTATAAGTGATGTAGAAATGACTCCAATTTCATGCACTTTCTGGAGAGGAAGGGGAAGGAAAAAAGAGGTCAGTGTAATAGGTATCCTGCGGTACCTACAGTCTCTCTTAGAAGAGTAAGAGCATTGGTCTGGGGAGAGAGAAAGAACGAGAGGGATGGAGCATGTTTATGGCATTTCACATAGAGGAGTACCAGAAGGGAAGAGGGAAAAGCAGAGTGTCACATATAAGAAGAGGTGATCACAAGCACAAAGGAATTTATATTCAAATATTTAAGCATTCTTGAAAGGATGCTCGGAGCAGAAATTTCTTTTCTCTGCTCCCCATGTAGAAATGACTTTAACACTCAGCCAGATGCTAATGCAAAGTGACTCAAGCTATTCCTCGCAAGCATAGCTAAATTGCCGTTATTTGTTAAGCGCATTGAATTCAGCTGTGGATACAGCAGTTGGTTGCATTCAGAAAGCATCTGTACCCTTTTTTTTCCTTTTTTTTCTTTTTTTTTTTAATCCTCCAAAGCAGAGACAACTCTACCTATCTCCCCCCTCTCCTCCCTTGTGCTGGCTGGGAATTGTCAAGTGACAACCGACCAAATCCTTTTGGACAGGAAGCCTTCATCCTGAGTTCTATATACTTGCAAAGCAGGCCTTGTGGTTGGATCAGGAAGCCCATTAAAAGCACTTTGATGGTATGGAAATTCATCTTCATGAAGCACCCAGGCCCCTAAGCAGCATGCTGTTTAGCTGTGGTTACAGATCAGTCATTCACATCGGAGGGCAGTAATTGTGCTGACGGCTTGTTCGGCAATGGAAGTACATAAAATAATCCCAGGCCCTCCACCATGGCATTGCGAGTTAATCTTCTTTAATACAGATCAGCTGTTGTTCTAACACATGACTTTATGCTGGCTCTAGTGACTCTGCACAGCCTTTTGATTAAGTAACAGGAGTGGAACCATCTGCATTCATTTTTTTCTGTTACTTTCCTATTGTTGGGATTCTTCTTACCCCTTCTGTTTTCACTTCTCACCCTCAACCCTGGTTGAAGTTTATTTTCCTCTCTAATGCATGCCTCCTGGTGGGCTTGCGGAGGGCAGAGAGGAGTTCTTTTACATGGTAGCAGGAAGAAAAAATTGTCTCATCAATTGAAAAATTTTTTAAAGCAGCTATAGGGTTTGTTTTGTTTGATTCAATAAATGTCCAAACTTTCTCAGGGCCATGCCTAATGTTATTTTATTTTATTTTATTTTATTTTATTTTATTTTATTTTATGTGGAGACAGGAAGTGACAGAATGAAGTTTAAGATTTGCTTGACCATGACAGCGTTTAGGTTGCTAGTATGACCCAATATGCACTAGTTAAGAAGTTGCACTTAACGTGTAGGGTCCCCTGAGCTGTCTCTTGCATCTGACCCAACAGAAGAAGGAGGCTGCAAAGTTTAGGCACCTGTTCTCCTTTCCCCTGAATGCTGTCTGCCAACTAGCCAACTCTGAAGTTTGTGGCTCTTCGTCCGTGGATTTGAGCTGAAGTTTACTCTCTTGTTAAGAGAGTAGGGCAAGTGAGAGGAGGGCAACTTGAGAGGAGGGCAAGTGTTGCCATTTTGAATTAAATTTGATTCTGTTTAAAAGGAAAAGAAAATGAGGTAGTTGGGAAGGCGGGTAGCAAGAAATGGAAATGCTGTAGTGTTACCACTGAGAGTTTCCCTTCAGAAGCTCAGGATCCCACCAGGGCAGCCCCTGAGCTTCTGGGATGTTGTTTGCTCAATGGTTGCTTGCTGACAGTGAGATTTTGGTGTGGGGAGCAGAATTAAAAGAGATTGAGCTAAAGCAGCTGTGTGTACATGAACATACTTGTACTTAGAAATGTACATTATCTATAGTTCTGTGTAGAGCAAAGATCATTCTCCTTCCTTCAGCGTGATCTCAGTCTTTATATGCAACAAACACTGCTCTGGGCTATCCCAAGTTTGCTTTACTTTGCTGCAATGGATAATGTAGCTGTGTAGACTTACAGCTCTGATTCTTCTGGCATTATTGTTGCATTCATTGCTGTTGCAGCCTACCACTGAAGGTGAGTAGTTTATAGCTCAGGACATGTAAGTTACACTGTCGGTAGGGATTTATCTGCCAGGAATGTCTCAGCACGGGAAGTCACCTTTGGGAGCCTGTTAGAGCTCCTGGGGCTTTTCTCCACATATGTACATGACCCGTTATCTAGCTGCTGTCCCCAGGTGGGCTGATCCTCGCGGACAGCCAGACCTGCCAGCTGGAAGGCAGCAGTCAGACAGGAATTCTAGAACTTGAGAGACGCGATATAAAAGCAGTCATAAATGAGAAAAGATTTTTTTAAAAATGACTAGGATGATCTGGGTGAGTCACTTTATGGGCATCCAACTTGGACCATCTTGAGGGATTTGATTTTCAGAGGATTACAGTAAAAACCATGAACATCATGATGAACGTGGATTTTACTAAAACCTATTTTAATTGCAAATGCAATAAAACATATTTTTACTTTACTTTTCTTGGAAACATTTCTGTGTATAAATGAGAAGTGTGTGTATATGTTTTTCTGGTTTCTTGGAAACCCGGGAGCATAGTTTTATTTGTAATTGTCATCTCCAGTTAATTACAGCTTGATAGGTACTATACATAAACAACGTTACCTTTTGTACGTGTAGCTGAAAGTGCAGATTGTCATCTGCTGCAAACACCACAATGGGCAGCCTCAGAAAGTGGACTCTGCTATGTTTGCTCGGCCCCAAAACTGCCTGTTCCTTTGCAAACGAGACGTACACAAACTTAAAGAGCCAGCATGTGTGTGCATGCATACAAACCTACAATGTGCTCGTGCACAGATACACAGCACAAACACGCACAAAGCTCGCCAGTGATTTTCTGAGTGTAGCCAGAGTTTCAAACATTCATGTGCGCACCCGGGTAACTGAACAAAACAGGGGGAAGGGGACACGCAAGGTTTTTGAGCTGTTTCTGCGTACACGCACAGCGCTGGAGCCTGCTGCCAAAGGTTCAGGCAGCTGGCACAGCTGTGTAAGTGCACGCACCACACAGGCACTTTGCACGTGCACGAGCGCATCCGCATGCATAGACATCCCGTGCTCAAGTGTGGCTTGACCTGTGGTACATTTCCCAGTTAACTGTGAGGAGTGTGCCCTTCTGAAAGGCTCTGACAGGTACTTGTCTGCTGGGCTGTGACTAAAGAGCTATTTGTAACAATATTTACTCCAGCTTTGTAAGCAGGAGCCTATTTATTACCCATGCTTGTGAACCACCAGGTTCAGGATGCTTTCCCTTGCGTTCCACCCTTCCACTCCCACCCCCAGCTCTCCCTCTTCCCCTTAAGAGAGTGCCAAACATGAAATGACAGTGACCAATGTTGACTTAATGTGGATGTTTAATAATGAAAAAAGTGTGTCAGTTCCAGCGTTAGTTACAAATGGCAGTAAGTATATCGGGTGGCAGCCCTGTAATAATTTTACATCCATCATTCCTCCCCGATGCCTCGCTGGCTGCCTGATGGATGGGGAGAGCAGAGTTAACTCTTGAGAAACCGCTGTGATCCGCTGAGCTGAAATGAATTCTGTCCCCGCTCTCCCCTTGGGGAGAAGGGGGATATTAAGAATCTCAAACCCGCAGATCCTGCTGTCTTTGAGAAATAAAACACTACAGCTCACTTTACTAAAGGCATAAGGAGAAGCTGTTTTAACACGTGGGATTTAAATTTCTCTTGCAGCAGAGGATTTTACTTCAGTAACAGATATATTTTCTTATTCCCCTAATGGTTAAATTTGAACCAGAAAGTCAAGAAAAAGATGGGAAGGAGAAGAGCAGGGAGGAGAAGGGAAGGGTCGGTAAAACTGAGCCTGACCCAGCGCTTGCTGCAAGCACTGGGAGTCTGTGGCTCAGCCTAGAGCAAGTTGTAATGACTGCAACTGGGAAGAGCGGGACCTGGAGCGAGCTGGGCTCCCCTTGCAGGAGAAACGCCCTGGAAGTAAGTCCAGAGGTGCAGTACAAACATCATAAACCAAATCACTCCGTAAAAGTTAAAACCTGCCCGTTTTCATAATCTCAGCAGTATTTTACTGGTAAAATACTTCAGCATTTCCAGTGACTAGCAGAGGCTGTCTTACCCACAGACATTACATCCGCACAGACTTATCCCTGCACGCTCAGCAGACTGCTAATATACATGTCCTGCAATTCATAGCGTGCTCTGTTCCTCGCTGGCCTGTAAAACTCTAGGAAAGATCATCAGTGTGATGTTTTTGTTCTCACAGTGTGAGAAGAGATCCTTCTGTTTGGAATAATTATTATACAGTGTGGGGACCAGGGAGTATCCTGTGGACAGTGGGCTAGTACAGCCTGTAAATCACCCTACAACACAAAAGTTAACAACTGTACATCCACTTCTTATTCCCTTTTTCCCTGCCTTCTTCCTAATTTTATCTTAGTGAGTTTCTTTGCCAATAGAAATTCTTGTATGTGGGTTGCAGCCCTCTTTGTTAATGCTATCAACACAGAGCAGACAGTTTTCAAAAAGCATGACAACAAGGCAAGCAGGTATTATGTCATCACCCATCCATCACCCTGTATGTCAGCCTTTCAATAAGTCCAATCAGCAGTCTCAACAGGATCGCTCATATTAAAGGAGTCTTCTATTCAACAGGGCTACTGTATCCATTGTAATGTCTCCTAAAACTTTTCTCAAATTTAATTAAAAACACATGTCAAGTTTGCACTCTGCAAAGATCGAAACTGTTTTTGCCCAGCATCGGTAACTAAGCATTAAACATTTTGATTTGCTTCAGCTGAAAGTTTATTCTTTTTTCCTCTTCCTTCTTTTCCCCCCGTTTTTTTGCTGTTTGCTTTGTGGAGCTTGTGTATATTTATATTTACAGCCTCTGCATTTAATGGCCACATGCCTTATTTTCACAGATGGCCAGTGGAAGACTTCCCCTCCCCCTTTTCTTTTAGTAAAGCCTGCTTTTGGTTTTGCTACTTTTGTCACAGTGCCACTACTCTCAGTTAGCAAGTGCCTACGCATGGGAGGGAGAGATTCTGCAATGAGGATTTTTTTAATTCCCCCAAGGATTTTAGCTCTTTATTTTAAACGCCTTTTCTTTTCCCTGATTGACCATCATCTCCTAAATGTTCAGATGTATTTTTCAAAGGAAAATTAAGTGTGCTTGTGTGTGTGTTTGGTGCATCGTTACAGTGTGGATGCCTGGGCAGGGTTAGCTAATAAAAATTGAAAAATGCAGAGGGAAGGACAAATGCTGCCCACAGATGTGTGCGTGAAGTCAAGGAGAAGGGCATGTAGAGGCAAGAGAAAAAACCTGGATTCTTGCAGTTGTAAAAGTCTGAATGGGATCCTAAGTCTTCGTTCGCTCCAAAGAGTGAAGGCTGGAGGCGTTCTCATGCTAGTGTGGATAAGTGAGGACTGCAGCTGTTTATGCCTTAGTGGAAATTTTATTAAGCCCAATAAAGATGGATCAACTTCCTCCTGAAAAAAAAAAAAAATCATACAATTGATTTGAGTTCCTGGTATTTCTTTTGAGGTTTTGGGGCCTTTAGGGTTAAGTTCTAAATTTTGCCCTGCAGCCACGAGAGCTAATTACTTCCTGAGATCTTGTTATTATTTTTGCATAATCACATGTCCCAGTAGCTGGGGCTTTAAGCACATACATGTGCACCAGCATCAGTGCAGTACCTCTCTCCAGTGTAACGGAGGCTGGACCAGGTCCTTCGGTGAACCATGTCTCCCAAAGCCCCTGGATGGCCCGTCTGTCCTGTTCTGCCCCCCCTAGCCTGCAGGTACTCACTCAGCCCAGTGACAAACAGCCACCAGTTTGTTGTTGGGGTGCAGAACTTTCTCTTGAGTAATATTGATGCTCATGCTGGGGAGCAGACAAGCTCTAAGCCTTACCTCGTGACTGGGAAAATGTGGTGATTTCTTTGTTAGGAGATGGCCCAGATACTGTGTGAACATCTTCATTAAGGCTGGAAGAAGTGTAAACAAAGGTACTGCAGCCTTCACAATTTTAATACCTTCCAAGGAAAAATGGAATAGTATGCATCTCTGTAATGATACTGCACAGTTGACTCATCTGTTGTTTAATAAACAACTGCAGGAAAGTAGAGACTGTGTTCTTGCTTTCTCTTTACATATGTGCAGACCCTCTTTCTCAGGATATCGTGCGTGGGTTGTGATTCTCATCTTGCTTAATTTTTGGTGTGCCACCTCTCTTCCCCAGTTAGCCCTTCCTTGCCTCCCAGACCAGCTGAAACAGCTCGTCTGACATGCTGCGAAATCTTTCATTGGAGCTAACATGGCACATTTCATCCAGAGATCTCAAAACTCTTCACAATGGTGGGAATACATCCTGATCTCCATCTTGCTTAGTTTTGTGCAGAGCAACTGAACAATTCAGACCAACTTACAGAGTATGCAAGCCCAGAAAGCAGTCTAGATGAAAGTCATATAACTCTTAACCTATTTGCAGTCAGCATATTGCAGCGTATTGCAGCGTATTGATGCCTGCGCCTGCGCTATAAAGACTTCTGTAGGAGGGAGGCAGTGTCTCATCATTCTGTTATGCTTTTGCTTTTACTTTCCTTTTGTTTCTTCCTTAAAGGAACAGGCCGATCCAACCCTACCTGCATTTTCATTTAAAAGTCCTGGTTTACGCTGTCTCTCATAGCTCGTGACCAAAGAGAAGGAGGACCTCAGTGTCCTAATTTCCTGTAGAATTGCTACTTTCCATAAATTTGTTTCCAAGTCAAACACCATATTTTGCCAAGGAAGTCATTCTTCCTAGAATAAAGAATTAAAAAATGTAGCTTAGGGAGCTGATCCTTAGGGCTGCCAATTTATTGAGGATTTTTCCCCTTTTATTTCATTGGAGTCTGTCTTGCCTCCAGTGCTTTGCAAGGTATTGACTTGGGAGCTCTTAGAAACCAAAGATCTACATCCAACAGTGTACGGCAAAGAAAATGGCTCTACAAATTTTAGTAAATTCTCCCTGTGACTGGGTGTCTGTTCCCAAGAAGAGATTGGTTAAGTGCCTGGGCTTGCTCGATCTCTCTGATTTTTTTTTTCTATACTGCCTAATACGTCACCTCTCCACTGAGTCCATATATTACTTCATATATATTACAAATTAGTTACAATGATTTTCAGGTGGTATTGAACCAATCTGGATTTGAATGTATAACCCTAAGCCAAATATATAGTTCCTTTACCAAATGTTTTAGCCTCAATTAAGACTGAATATAATAATTCTGAAACAAGTACCATAAAATTAGGAAGAGCTACAAATAAGGAAAGTTATTTTATTTTCTTTCTTGTAATGCTACTTTTAGATTCTGTGGGTGGATTATTCCATGAAATAGAGAGATTTCAGATAAGCAAGACTGAAAGAGCTGAGGGGGTGGTGAATGCATTGTTTCTTCATACTCAACTTTGATGCAACAACAACAAAAAAAAATCTCCTAAATGATAAATTGCTGTGACATTATAAATAATCTTTCATCTTCTTTGGTGGTCCACAGAGTTTATATAATTGGAAGGCTAAAACCCTTCTTTGTTGTTTCTTCCCTTTTCATTAGTACAGTAGAAGACTATAAAATTGTGCAGCCAGAAGGGGTTTAACAATTACTGAGTCAACATTTGAAAGTCTCACTCTATTTTATCATTTCATGCATGTGCTTTTTATGAGTTTTACAGCCCTGCAAGCGTTACTTAAGCAAGGTCTATTGTAATGGTGGATCTGTAACTGCTCTTATTTTATTTTGCTTTCCCTAGTAACGTGTGCCGTCAGCAAGAATCACAATTCCACACACACAAAGAAATGAGAAGCTTGAGGTTACAATTTTTAGATAAGACTCAGGAGTGCTAGTTTCAGTTCCTAGAATCACCAGACTTACTGTGGAACCTTTGAAAATTCACTTACTGTGTGACTCAGTTTCCCATCTGGTAAAAAGGGCTAATAGTCCTGCTTTTGTTTGTGAAATTATGTGGCTGAATTCACTGATGAGTACAACACACTTGGGCAATGTGATCTGTTAAGCAGAAAAGCCTTTATTTAAGTATAAGATCCCTCCAAAAAAAGTCAGAAATTCTCTTACAGCAATTATGAGCATAACATGATCTGAACTGTAACATGATTTGAACTAGGGCATAAGCAGTGGGCACAGTATGTATCTTGAAGGAGCGTGGCATTAATATGCAGGTGTAGAGCCTGATGTGCAAATAATTTGTCTTGTGCAGACTTCTGGGCACACCTTGTAAGTTCTTTCAGCTCTCTGTCACCCATAATGGCTACCTTCCTCCCGTGTTCCACATTTTGAAAGACACTGGATAAAGATTTTATAACACAGACTATTCTGATGTTTATTATTGCAAGAGGCAGAGGAATTGCACAGAAAGATTAGTTTTACAAAGTTTTCATTCATGTCAGATGTAGGATAAGACTCTTCACCTTTTAGGGGAGCTAAGAAAAATGCCATAATGTTGAATGGATAACACCTGGCACCACCAGTGTGTTTGATAATTAAAAATGTGTTTCTGTAGTAAACAGAAGTGAACTTTCATTGCCGGATCATAGTCTAGCAGCTTATCTGCCCAGTACTTAAGATTTTGTGCAAGGCATGCGTCTGAGTGATTGGTATTTACTGGGGCTTGCTGAGAGAAGACTTCTGCCTCAGAACCACAAAGCACATTTGATGGTGCTACCAAGCCTGCTCAACAATCTTAAGATAAAAACTAGCTTATCAAAACATGGTCTATTTGAAAATACCACCTTTAGAGTTTAGCATTCCTCCCCCAGAGCAGGATGGTAAATATCTGGGCAAACTGCATTTGGGGCGGGGGGAATGGGGCAGTAAAAAGGACAATACCAGGCAGCCATCTGTTTCTTTTTACTTGTCGACACTGAAGAGAACAAAGGTAGCAGGCACTCTGTCCATCAGTGTGTTTGTGATTCTTAGGTGCAAGAACTGATGAGCAAGTTTCTCCTTGCAGTCCATATGTAGCAGTGCTTGGCTCTCTCCAGTTTCCCTACAAACACATTTTCTAGCCTGGCCTTTCAGTTCACTCGGAAGAAGAAAGGCAAGAATATGAGAAGATGTGCCTGAACATTCCTCCTCTGCTATTCTATGCTGGCTGTATCTCTGCAGGCATCAAACTTAGAGGGAAAATATTCATATCTGGGGAAATGGGGGTAGAGGAGGGGAGTACAAAACTGAAGAGTGGACTGCTTCAGAAAAACTGCTAACCTCAAATTATGCAATCGGAAAAACAGCTCTTGCCAAAATACAATTCTGAGTTCAGAGTGCTGTCAGTGGTTGCCAAACACCTCAGCCAAAAGGATGTCTCCAAGAGGGGAGGAGGGGTCCGCTGCCATATGCCCGGCATTCAAAGCAGTCTGGAAGAATTGTGAGTCCTTCAGGAGTGGAGGTGTGTGCAGGGTCTCAGGTGCACCCTTCAGGTTGTTACCCAGATCCAACCCAAGACAGAGGCGGGGAGGTCAGAGGGGATCAGGCAAATGTGTCAGAATGTCTTTATTTCTCAGACCTTCCAAGGTTTTGCTTCACGTTTGTGTAGTAGTGGGAGGAGTTCTGGCAAAGATTATCAGGCTGTTCTACATATGTTTTGACTCTTCTTGTTTTATGTTTCTTCCATGAAAGAGGCTGCAACCAAGTTCTTGTCATTTTTAGATCAATGTTTTGTTAAACTACGACAGCTATCCATGACAGAGAGCCAAGTAACTTTTGCAGCTGACCACAAAACTGAGTCTGACTTGTGGTGCTTAGTCATTTTTTATATCTGTATATTTTTTTCTACATGACACATTCCATGTATGTATATGTTTTTCTTTGTTCTTTTAAATATAATTAAAACATTGCTAGGAGCACTGCTACAGATCAGTCTTCTCTAGCAGATCATTTTCTTTGATTACTGAAGTTTTAGAAACTTCTCATCACATTGTGGTTATTGATGAAACCTGTCTAGTTATGCTTTGGACCATTGGGCTATTGTGGGATTGCTCTCGGCAGTATTATCTTCTCTGTTTTGCCGGTTAGAATTTGAGATGATCCAGACAACAAGGCTCTCACTGCCCCTGCAGAGAGTCCCTCCTACAGTCCCAACAGAAATGGCCATTAGGATAGTTTGTCTCAACATCTGCCTAAGTTCTTCATAGAGGTTACAGAGGAAAAAAAGATGTTTATAAGATATTTATTCAGTGTTCTGGGGCCTGATACAAAACTCAGTTATTTAGAAGAAAAAGAATTTGTCTTGAACAAGAGATCCCCACGGTTCTTCGTCTCTAGGGTCAGAAGTGTTCCTTACTATTTGTTTCCCTTGCTTTAGGCAGTGTGATTTTTAGCAGATCCCACAAGCAAGTCTTTGCAGCACTTCCCAGGGTCCGGACCAGTCTGGCCTCTTCTTCCCAGTGTAATTGGGTCTAAGGCTGCGTTTGATGCCACAGGTGCGATCGTCATGGGATTAATACATTAAATACCTTTGGGGTGAGGGCAAACCTGAAAAGTAGGGATTATCACTTTGGTTATTTCCTTACAACTTTTACAGCCTGCAAGCATGTCGACTTTCATCAGCTGAAGTCTCTTCCCCCTTACTTCCTGTGCGTGGCAAAGCGAACATTTGTGGAGCGTGATACAGTGATAAGTTGAAGGCACAGTCCAGCACCGTGCTGTATCACAACTGCTTTATTAACATGTGCTGCCGTACCCAACATACATGTACTCCATGTGTTACCACTGGATGGTACTGCAGCTTGCTACTGTTTGCACAGCTAATCCTGACACAGCAGAGTGGTGGCAGTTCTAAGAACGTGTAATTTGCTATCAAATTAAGGCAATGATGATAAATAGGTCCTCTTTCTGTATGAATTTGAAACCCTCATATATCTCTGAAGTTATTCAGTAGGTTCTTTGAGAGGAGGCTGGGCTAGCATTGCCAACAGGTTGCCGGTTTATTTTGGGTCAGGGAAGACTTTTTTTCCTTTGTTTCTTTGGAGCTTCTGTAAATACTTCCTCCGTAAACTGAAGGGCTCTGTAGGAAAGCTAGTGAGATGCTTCTATCAAAGGGAAAGTAGTAACCCATCAACCAAGCGCTTGGAAGTACTACTTCGCCTCTTTCAGATACTTCTTAATTTTAAAAGTGCTTTTATACATTGGGATTGGGCAAAATCACCTGCTGTGTATTTCGCAGGAACTACATAGGCCAGGAAATCAGCAGCCTGCTCACATAGCTGGGCTGTTGAATCCTGCCAGAGCATCACTGCAGTCTTTCTGTTCTCCTAACGTTGTTGCAGAGGTTTAGGAAACAGCAGGCCTTAGACTTACTTTTGCCTGATCTTTTTGTTAAACTTCAGCATTTTTAAAGATGAGCACAGAGGAGTGCAGCTGGCTGTTTTGGCATCCTCCATTTCAAGAGCAATATCTTGCAGAAGTTCTTCTTAACTGTGACCTTATGGTTAGGGATTGAATTATGTTATCATTCTGTATATTTAAGGGGAAAGGAGTAAATTGGCACTGTGCTGAGAAGGTGAGCTCCCTGCTCCTGTGTTCCAGCTGCCTGGAGAGCACCTCCAAGCGCTGCAGCCCAGCAGTGTGGCCCATGGGCTCAGCACCGTCTGGCATCCCTTCCCTTCTCCTCTTCCATCATGCCCTCGCTCACTCACTTCATCCGATGTAGCTGTGCCTCAAAATGCAAACTTTGCACAAGATGGATAGTGGCGGAGCATCTGCAGGCTTGTTAAGTCAAACTCTGATAAACGAGCCGTACCCGGCGCGGACCTTGCAGACAGCATGCCGGAGTATGCGCTGACCTTAAGGCTCAATCAGATCATGTAGGGAGAGTGTGGTTCTGAATGTGACTGCCTCCAACTTCGACAGCTGCGCTTCCTGCATAAAGAAAAAGCTGTTAAGCCTGTGCCCTTTGCGCTCTCAGCTCTGTTTCTCTAAGAGGTTTATACATGATTCAAAAAAAATCTGCAACAGAATAGCTCTCCTCCCCACTGGTGTACTGAGAAAGAGGAGATGTTCTTTTATATCTGAGGTTGGTGGCAGCATTTTTAAATGATAGCTGACATGCACATTTGTGAACTCGGTCATTGTGAACATGATGGTAAATAGGTTCTTTTTGAGGAAAAACTGTTAACGTGCGTCATATACCCATTTGGAAGAGATAGAAAGTCAACTTATTCCTGATGTTTTGTCTGCTCAAAGGCTGCTTTGGAAATGAGAGCTAAGTTAAGACCAGTAAACCAAAGATTTTTTTTGGTAAAGCTAAGCACCTGAAATGTTCAGGTGCTTATTGGAACTTCTTCAAGCCCTCTGGATCTGCTGTGCCTGGGCAGTGTTGCAGAACCCCCCTTGCCTGTGGTAGACCGGCTCTGCCGCGTGGGATTTTCCTGCAAAACCCTAGAGGATAATCCATCTTGCACTGTTTCAGTGGTGATACGTCTGGTTCTAGACAGAACATAGAAGCGATCCATAATGAAAGTGAACGTGAGGGGAGAGAAATTTAACCTAATGTTCCCTAAAGTGTGTGAGTGTAGTTGAGCAGATTAGCCTCATTTCCAAATCTCTCAAGAAAATCTTTGGGAAATGGCTTATGTGAATTTGAACTGTTCTTTGAATTGCAGATGCAGGGACATCACGTTGAGGGAAGCGTTTCTGTATTCATATTGTTCTCTTTTCTGTTCTCTTCTATAATACAATTCAGTGACATTATTAGGCTACACAGAATAGTTGTAAAGTCTCTGGTTGCCGTGTGAAATCTGAAAGTTTTTTAGTTTGTTGATCTTTTGCAGTCTTCGAGAGTGGAACAGATCAACAAAACAGCAATCTTTCTTTCAGGAAGAAGCTCAAAAGGATTTTTTCAACTGGAGCCACTTTATTATAATTCAGCATCATGTCATTTTCTTAGTTCTGCAAAAGGCACAGTGCCTAACATTTTGAAATGTTAGTATTGCTTTCCTGAAAGATTTATTTTTAAGCATATGATTGTCAGGAAGATAGAATGTTTATGAGTAATATACACAGGGAAAACAAAAACAGTTGGAAAATGGAACACCTTTGTATTTGCAAAGTCCAACAATTCAGAAGGAAGAGAGGTATTTTGAAGAGAACATTGGAATTAATTGCCCTGGCATGTTGTTCTGGCAATGTCTGTAGACACCACTGCAACCTGACAGATTAATTGGCAGCACACACTAGCCTGTTGCAATCCAGGGTTCACAGATAGTTCTGAGTATGTGAATGACGGACAGGCTGTTAGGACGGTTGGGCAAACAGTCTGGACAGGAACACAAACCACTGCCCAAGTATCGTGCTCAGTCCCGGCTGACCCTTCCCTGAGGCCTGGTTAAGTTCAATCTAAAGTTTTCTTTTTCTTTCCCCCTATGGCTGCGTCCTAAAGTACTACCTTTTAAAAAAGGGCAAAGTTGCCCATGTCTCTACATGTGGAGTTCAGGCTGGAAATAGAGTAAAACAATAAATACATTGCGCAAGAGCATGCATCATCTGAACTTCCAGTCCAGCTTTGCAGTCCCAGGGACATAGGGAGTTGAAGAATTCTTCAGATGTGCATCCAATTTTATCATGCTCAGCTAAAGCAATCTTTTCAACACTATGGAGTTAGCTCATCACTAGCTAATAAGCATGTTTTAAAAGAGGCTTGGTAGAGTCTGCAACCATACTGCTTCCAAAAAAAATAGTATTATGTATTCTTGAATACCTGGCTCAGTGAACTGTTGTGAATTAATTGTCATCCAGCTTCCCTATCAACCCTCTAAATTACCTACAAACTTTGCGGTTACAGTATTTAATGATTTTCCTGATGTAAATCCTGCCATCTTCCCCACGTAGGACAAAACAACACTGGAGACCCTGACTCAGCAACTGGCAGTAAAACAGAGTGAAGACGGGAAGTTTAGCCACGCAATGATGGATTTCAACATGAGTGGAGATTCTGACGGTCAGTACAAATGGCTTTTCCTTGTTTCTAGTGTTGTGTGTTTGTATCTTTGGGGTCTGGACAACAATCTAAGTGTTTTGGAGTCTGTAAGGAGGTAAAGGGGTAAGTGATATGTGACTATGGCAGGAAAAAAATGATTCATCATACAGTGTTTTAAGTTTGGAGATGATTTTTAGCCTTTTCTTTTGTATGCCCTACATCTCAAGGGGGAAACAAAAATGTATTTCTGATGGTGAAAGCAAATAAAAGAAGCAAGTAGGTGTGTGGTGAGGTCACACAGTAAGTCCATGAATTACAGACCTGATCATCTTTGGATATTGCACACTCTGCATCTGTGAGAACTTGTACGGATTTGATAAAGCAAGCTTTATGTTCTTTCCTTTGTCTGCCATTGCTTGTGTTGTTACAGAGAGGTAAGCTTTAAAACAGATGTGTAAATGTTCATTTGCTAGTTAGAGACTTAATTAAGAAGAAACACCTGATGTTGCCTTATATCACACCACTGCCATCATGTTCTGTAAACAAGAAGGAAGAAGAAAATCTACATTGATAAGTGCTGATTTTGAGTTATTAAGTAGTAAAAAATGTTTTTAAAAAGCTGCTTAGTGCTTTATGTTGATAAATCGATTGGAACACTTCATCAAGTCTGTGCTATGTGATACTGAATCAAAGGAAAAACTAAAAATTAGACATTATACTGCTACTGGTTCAAATGAAAGAAGCACCATTAACCCACTGGGAACATTGACTCAATGTGCAGCACCTGACTTAGGTCACTGATGGCAGAAGCAGCTGTATAATGAAACACAAGTTGGGAATGCTTTTCTCTTTCTTTTTAGGAAGCGCAGGAGTTTCAGAATCAAGAATTTATCGGGAATCCAGAGGGCGTGGCAGTAATGAGCCGCATATCAAACGCCCAATGAATGCATTCATGGTGTGGGCTAAAGACGAACGGAGGAAGATCCTTCAAGCCTTCCCTGACATGCACAACTCCAATATCAGCAAGATACTAGGTAAGTTTGATACAGTTTGTTCTTGTAGCAAAACTCAGCACTTTTAATGGAATAGAGCTGTGCTCTTGACACAACTGAATAACTAGGTTTTCTGTTTAGCTACTTGGTTATTCCACCAAGAACAGCAGATGTACCAGCTTCCACCACAAGCTCGACATTGACCATAACCTCAGGAGCTCTTGTGTCTTTGTAATTACTCAGGTTTTGGTGTTGGTTTTGGTGTAAAAACATGAACTAATAGATTCATGTCACTAGGCTGTTGAACAAGCATGAAATGAATGCTATCATGTATTTGCCTGTGTATTTCATCAAAATAGATTCTATGGGGTAGCTCACCACAGTATTTGATTTGTGCCTTAGCACTTTCTGTTCAAAGCAGTAGCCATAGGGGAAAGGTGTATTTTATACACCAAGAGTTTTAAATTTTTTTGTCATGTTCCTGTAATATTAAATTTTCCTGTAGCGCATGATCTTTATCACAAGCTGCTTTTATTCTAAATATTCTGAAAAGATTCCTGAAATCAAAAAAGCAATATCAGAATTAATTTCCATATCTTCTGCTCTTCACATCCCAAGCAATATTTGTCATGAGCGTCATCTACCAAATTTCATGCCATAGTCTTCAAACTTTTCAGTGCTTGCTCAAATTCCTAGGACTAACTTCTGTCCTAAGTTATTCCTCTGTGAGACACTGAATGATACAGAAGGTGAATAACTGGGGATTTTGAGGCTAGTGAATTACTCTTCTGCAGAAAAAAGAAATAAATCTGTGACCAAATCAGAGATGGTGCATTTTTACTGATACAGTCTGTGTTACAGAGCCTAAGCACACATCATGCCAGTGAGTAAAAGCTTAAGCAAGGTCCTTGATTACCTGAGCTACATGTCTAGCTGGTTTTGCAGGCAACAAAAGAGATGTAGCGCGATTATAATGGCAGCATTGACCAGTTGCAGGGCCAGTAAATATGCGGAATTTAGTCTGGTCAAAGGTCTGACGTTTAGCTTGATTAGAGTGGTGTTATGAAAAGTTAGCAGGGGGCACGTGGAAATGAGATAAAATTGGTTGGAGAGGCAGAATGCATTGGCTGTGGATGGCAGACGTGATGATATTAACCCATGATTAAAAGGGTGGTACAGGATGGTTGGATTAGTTATGGGAGCAGGATTAGAAGGCTGAATTGTTTATGTTGATGGTGAAATAGCCATATACTGGTTAAAAGGGATTATACTGGTTACAGGTGTATGATGTGATTAGGCCGAGAACAGGGCAGTAATGGCTTTGGTCTGTTTCTAAATTGAGAGTGGGCCTGGTTAAACCTGTTTTTAAATAATCAGCCTCAGAAATCTACAAGATCATTCTGAATGGCCCTTTTCATATAGGAAGTACAAAGAGAGCTTGATGTTTTCCCTCTTAACTGATTGTTTTGGATAACAACCTCCGACAGCACGCTGCTAATTCATTCTGCTTAAAACAGGCGCTTGAGCTGGGCTGACATTTTACGCAGTCTCTGGGGATCCTGGTTGACATTTTAAAGGGCTTCTAAGCATTTTATAATACCCTAAAATCTGGTTTTAATAAGCCATTCTGCTGAAATTGTTAACATAAGGAATCACCTTTTACTATTTGGCGCTAGATCAGGGAGATATGGGGACATCTTTTTCTGATTAGATATACAGTAGTTGGAGTAAAATGTGCAAATTCATTACAGATCCTGTTGAGGTGACAGACAGTATAGCTGACTGCAAACTCTTTACTGCTTTGCTGTCAGATATGGGGAAAAGCAAGGTTTAGAGCAGGAAGAGACAATGTTTCTATTTCTTTCCAGCATCACGTTTGGTTTTTTTTGATTCCTCCTCTGCAATAGAGAGGGATGCCCAATGCCTTCTTCCCTGACAGGAATGCAGCAAAGGTCTTCCCTCAATTGCAAAAGGCCAGCCTTTTGAAGTCAGCAGGGAGCTCTGTTAACTAGCGTAGGGTGAGCAGCCAGAAACTTACAGTTCAGCCAAGTATTAGGGGCTCTTTATTAGAACTCCACAATTTTTCCTTACCATTTTATAAGCAGTGCTGTTGCACATTGAGGTCAGAGAGCTTGTTGTCACCAAGAGTGGCTTAGATGGAGTTGTCACCCATGGAGGGTCATTTTTGTAGTAAAATGAGAGTAGATGCCCTTCCCAGCACTAGCATTCTGTAGGGATTATATTTGACACTGTGGTATTATGTTTTGAGCATAAAAATTAGATACATGGATTTGTCACTAAATTCATCTGTGCATACGTTTGTCATCCATCTGTTCATTGCAACTTAAACTTGTGGGTAATGATTTTTTTTAGTAAATTGTTAAAAAAAAAGTGCTAAAACGGGTCTGCTGGACCCTATCAATTTAATAATGCATTGTTTAGGTATTTTTGTAAACGTTTTAATTAATTTCACTGAGTAGTTTACATAAGGAGATTAAGAAAGGAGGAAGCTGGTACCTTCAGAAATCCTCTCATGTGGATGCGTATGTGTGTGAACGCATGCCTATAGGCATACGTCTGCTTTGTATATGTGCTTCTGTGTGCACGTGTGTTTTTTAAATGTAAAATCAGCCTGATGCAGATACCCAGAATGAAAGCTGCCAGTCCCATTGACTAGAAGTTAGGCAGTACTGTAAGCAGTTGAAAGTTCTCGGCAGAGAAACTTGGCTTGAAATCAGCAGTCGGCAGAGCTACGGACCCCACTGAGAGCACGGGCGTATGTGTCGCGATGGGTGTCTGTCTGTCTGTAGCTGCTGGGCTCAGGTGGCTGGCTGTCCTCACCATCACCAGAAAAGCCTCGCATGGGCACGGCTCTAAACTGCCCTAGCTGCAAAGTCTAGAGAGCTTGTTGTTTATTTTCTAAACATTGCAGGCAGCAGATCAGAGACAGCTGAGCGAGAATCCTGCCCGTCATTATGTACGTGTGTAGGGGCGGCTGGTCTCTTGTTTTCCTCATCACAGAGAAAAGCCTTGCATACCTGACCCACTCAGAGCTTTCAAACACAGATGGTGAGCAGAAAGCTCACCAACAGGTGTAAATCTTCCCTTAAAAAGAAACGTTTTTCAAGATTCTTTAGTTACACCTTATCTGGGCTGGGGCTGGCACTTGGCATAGGTACCCATGCCTGCACGTATGTCTCATACCTTAGCCTAACTGTGGGTGCAAATGCAAGGATCAGAGTAATACATTCTTCAGAATTTCTATTGTTTTATTAGGACCGGCTGCTTGGATTTTGCATATTAGTAAGCAAATAACTGAAAATGCTAAAATGTAAAAAACTAGGGTTTATCATCAGAAAATGTGCCCATTTTCAAAGTTTATTTTGACATCACTGTTTGTTTAATTATTTATGATACTCCAAAACACACTAGTAAATGATATTTAATGTATTTTGTAAAAACAATACAGTCATAGTAAGAGGAGATATCACTGCAGAAGGCAGCTATTAAAAATTTGCTAGGAAGGGAGGTGAGACTGCCAGGATTTGTTGTATTGAGTTTGCAGTTTAGGAAGGAAAAGCATAATGAATGACATTTATGTATAAATATTGTATGTGTAACTGCATGTACAAATATTATGCACCAAAATTCCAGTTTTTATGGCCGTAATCCTGCAAAGACTTATCTGTTTGCCTAACTGCACCCACTATTTACAGATCTTTTCACATGAGGGCTAGGAACCTGCCTGCTCAGGTCTGACTATAGGATTGCAGTGAGATAGCACAGAGAAAGAGGAATTACGCTGGGACAGAAACTTTTTGTGGCAATTTTGCAGCTACTGATTTTAATTTCTACCTTTCTATGTGTCAGTTTCAAAATATACCTGAGTATTACTCAGCTCCTGAGCTGCAGGTCCTCTCACAGTATGTAAAGCAAATGTCAAGAGCTGTTTAAAGTCTGTGAGGTTTTTAGCTTTGTTATTCATAAATAAAAACTGTCTCATCAACAGGAAATGGGACTGGGGCTGTTTTTCTAAGACACCAGGACTACAGCACACTTGTGTTTAGAGGTCTCTAGATTTAGACTAAAATTCATTATTTTCTTCATATGCTAAAAAGCCAGTGTGCCAGTGTCCAAGAGGTAGAATTTAAAAGTAGACCTACATCTGGACATCTTCTTGTAAGACCTGTGTAAGCTTTGCGCTTCATTTTTGACATCATTCAAGACAATTCCTATCCACAGTTCTATCTTGTGCACTAAACTAGCAAAAGTAGGAGTTCGGTGTTTTGGCAGTCTCCTAATGTTTATCACTGTGTCATTTAGCCTGAAATCTAGGAGGCACTGCAAGTGGAAAGTTGGTGTCACTTTTTCTAGTCACTCCCTCTGCCAGAAAAAACATGGGATAATTTCCCTGCAGGAGACAAAGCTGCTGACCGTGATTCTGTGGGCAGAGGTTGGCTGCCCTGAACAGCGCAGTGCCTCGTCAGAGATGTTCACACCGAGCTGCGAGGTCTGTATGGCATATAAGTGCCATGCAGGAGCTTCAGATCAATTCCTAGAAACAATCTGTTCACACTAATGGGATCACAGAATCACAGAATCATAGAATGGTTTGGGTTGGAAGGGACCTTTAAGATCGTAAGCTAATAACAATTAGCTGAAACATTGAACCATCTCCCATTCCAGAACTAGCTGGAGGATCTCTGCATCTTAGATGTGAGAAACCTGACGTTTTTGACTCCACTGGAATGTTTGCTAGAAAAGGGACGTCCACTGCTCCACCTCCAAATAAAGGCACCATGATTTCCGAGCACTTGTCACCAGGTTTGAGGCTCAGCTGGGTCACTGTTCTGTTCCAGCCTGCCAGCCCTTCATGCCAGAAGCCCAAACTGCAGCTTGGGCTGATTCAAAGATACAAAGAGCCCTGGGGAAAATGGTGTTAGTGATCTGAAGGGGCCTTTCTGAAGGGAGCCAAACTGTTTTCTTCTCTGGAAAGGGACAACTCTGCTCACTATATTGAGAGTCTTGGAGGCACCATGAGCTAAGACCAGCCTGACTAATAGCATGAGCTAACTACAGTATGAGTAACCATGAGAAATGAAGAACAAGAGGAAGTCAAGTATGACATATGACATTATGGATCCATTAAATTGAGAAACTATTCAAACGTTTTTTTCCAACGGGAAAATGGGCTATTTTTCAATAAAGTATTCCTTCTGTGCCACATGTTTCACAGCTTGGACCATTCCTGTTCTTTGAAATGTATCTTACCCTGAAGCACTTCTGTAGTTCATGGAAAAATAAAACAGGATAACTAATTCACGAAATTTTACTTTCTGTTCCCATACTATGCCCTTTAAGCAGTATTAGTTTATAATTTTCAGGAGGTATTTGAAAAAAATTATGCAGTCTTCATTATTTCCCTAGCTCAAATATCCACATTAGCATAGGCAGAATGTCAGAAACTGGGCTGTCAGCAATCAAGCCATAGTGCAGCTCTGTGGAGAAGTGTGCCGGTGTCCCAGTGCTCTTCCCTTCATGACACATACTAAATTCTTTGTTAAGTTGGAGCTGGCAGTGCTCACCGGGACTTGGTCTTGGAGTTAACACCCTGCCGAGACATATGGGATAGCTTATAGCTGTTAAAGGCATCGCTTTGCATGCTCTTGTACCCGGCAGCATACCATTTATGATCAATTCGTGTTCTGCTTTTCACAAGCCTAGCAGCTAGAAAGATGTTATTTGTCATGAAAGACTGAGCTGTAAACGTATATATCCAGTGTTTTTGCTAGATCCAGCCACGGTGAAGCATGGTGACCAGATCATAGCACCTGGGCGTGCTGCCTCTAGTGGACAGGAGGGGAGAGCAAGACCATGGCCAAAGGAAGATCTCAGTGGAGCAGACTTGAACATACCTGTAGGGTTTCTGGGCATTCACTAACATACACTGCCTAATTTTCTAAAAAGTGTCATGGATTGTTCATTATCAGGATGATGTTTTTATTGATCACCTGAAAAAATATCATGGTGTAGAAAAGTTCTAATGAAATAGTGAGTGAAAGCTTCCAGTATCATCTGTCTCTGCCTCGTGGCCATACTCAAGAGGTTTACAAGTGAAATGCAAACAAGACCTGACCCTTGTCTAGAAACTCTGACAGATTCCCAGCCCAAAGCAATATGACCGTCAGTGCCTCGTTCCAAGTGACCTAGTTGCTTCTCTGCCTTTCAGTGCTTGTGGGTGAGCAGAACCTCATTTCTTGTTCTTTTTTTGTGACAGGATCTCGCTGGAAAGCTATGACAAACCTAGAGAAGCAGCCATACTATGAGGAACAGGCCCGACTCAGCAAACAGCACCTGGAGAAATACCCAGACTACAAATACAAGCCAAGGCCGAAGCGTACCTGCCTTGTAGATGGCAAAAAATTACGCATTGGCGAGTACAAGGCTATCATGCGCAACAGACGCCAGGAGATGAGGCAGTATTTTAATGTTGGGTATGGGACCTTTAAAAACTACCCCTCGTTTCAGCAAAAAAATATATATATTTTCAGGGAGAATTCTTAATGCGCTGTGGTAAATGTTATATTTTATTGGCAAGAACATTATATATTGCTAACGGAATGTGAAGCTTATACTTTAAAACAGTGTGTTCCAGGAGGAAGTTAGGCAGCTAGGGATTTTTTGTTGGCTCTGCTATATGTTCATCTTACAGCTTCAGCCAACTGTCTCATTTCCACTCTGATCATGCGAAAGAAAAAAAAGCTTAAGAGTTTCCAATGAAATGTAAGTTTTCTAATAAAATTTTAGAAGTATCACTTTATTATGGGGCCTCAGAGGGTGTGTCTCAATGAATCTGTGGTAGCCTATTGATCCGAAAGCCAAAAATCATCTGAATTCAGTATGATCTGTGGCAAGTGGTCTGTAAAAGGGCTGTTGAACATACTGAACTTGAGCTGGAATATGGACTTGCCTCACCTAATTCATGTCAGACGTGAAGTTGTATCCATTGTTCATCGCGATGGCATGTGCCGTACTAGGGAGTGAGTGTCTTCCAATGCAGTAAGCTAAATGGTTTGTGTTGAGTATAAATTTCAAGAAGACTGGTTCTGATAAACGCTTAATAGATCAGCTTGATATGATTAGACTAAAGTCTGTCTGGAAAAATCGCATGTCTTTTCCATCTGCAAATATTCCTTGGTTTTGGTTAAAGCAGATCGAGAGAATCAGAAATGTTCTGCAGTATTTCTGTATTCACTCCAGAAAATTAAAATCCACACACTTATCTTAAAAAAAAAAAAAAAAAAGAAGCAAAAAAGCAACAAAAATGAGCCTTAGAAATAATAGAACTTGTGTTCTGTTTCATCTCAGGCTGAATTTGGAATCATATTAATATTAACTGAACTGAGTTGCACATCTCCCTAGTTAATGGCTAGAAGTAGCAACAATAAAGGAGAGAATATCTGTCCAGCAACTGTTAAGAAGTGTCATCAGGCTGTGTTTTAAACAGCTACAGTGTGCATTGTTATAATAAGCCGCTCAGCAGAGAAATTTGAGCTGCTTAACCCTGTGGTGCTGGCAGGTCCAGTGATCCCAATGGTAAGCACTGAAACAAACACAGGGAAGTCAGCCAACATTTGGCATCAAGAGATTAAAAAAAGAGAAGGGGGGCTTTCTGGAAAAAGAATAGGTGGCGATAGAGCCCCCAAAACACTGCTTATCTGGTTAACATGCATGCTTCATCATGGGAAAAAAATTAACCTTGTAACGCTTTGCATATTATTTAGCTATCCAAACAAGGCTGACATTGAAATCAAGACATTTCTGGAGATAATTTGCACTGGGGCAATTAGAGCACAGAATCTGGGGTGAAATCTTCACAGAAGCTACTGACAAAGCGGCCAGTGACCGCAGTAGGGTCAGTGCTGAGAGTCCCAGCACTGCAATTGCATGCATGGTTTTGGTTTCCCATCTGCCGCATCACCCTGCGCACGTCATTTAGGGCTAAGCTTCTGAACACAAATCCAGCTCATAGTTGGGCCCCAAAGTAAGTGATGGGGTTCTGTAAGAGCTCTCGCTGTGCAAGCTGCTGGGACATGCTGAAAACCTGTCTGAAAGCAGCACAATGGGAAGGACTGGGCATTTTTTGCAACTCTTGTACTTAATGCTTTTATGTCTTAGTGTCCTTCTCTTTAATGGTGGTGTGGTGAGCTCACCTCATCCTTTGGAGTGGACATCCTATAGAAGTGGAAAAATACTATTCTTAAATTATTTAATATTGGGAAAGCACTCTGAAGAGCACCATTTAAGTGCAAAGTGTTCCTATTGTTAAATATTAAATGCAATTTAAGTGTGCTGAATCTTGTTACAGAAATGCTGACTCCAGAAAACAAAGCCTTCCTATTGAATTAAGAATAAAATGCAAATTAGATCTGCTCCCTTCTTTTAACAGCTCTGTCTTCAGCTGAGACAACTTAGACTCGTTTCAGCAACAAGGAAATAACGATTGTACTGACAGCGGCCTCGCTCGAATGGCAGGCAGGAAGTATCTGGAAACACAGCTAGCAATTCCAAACAAATGTAAAGCTCTTTGGCAGAAGAAAGTCTTTCAGGATCACTGTACTGTGCAGGGCTTACTGTACAACCAGGGCACAGCCAGGCAGGGAAACAGGGAAGGGTTTCATTCTTAATTATGAATGTTCATCTCAAGAGACTCTGCCCTGTCTCCTGTGGCAAGGCTTTTCAGTGCAGATGGACACACCGCTGATGACATTACAATGTGCAGCATGTACTGAAGAGTATTACTGCAATGGAATTACTTCATGCAGCAAGGAAACAAAAGGAGCATGAATTTTAAACCTCTAGGCTTGTTGGGACCCTGAAGCTTCTCAGGGAAACAAACGCTGGTATAACACTGCTAGTGTTCTTGATGCAAAGGGAATTTCTATGGCCTGGAATAATTCGCCTTTCATTACTGCAAACAGGTTTCCAAGGCTTAGACTCTGTATAAAGGCATCCTATAGAGGATTTTCTCAAATGCTCATGTAGCTTTTTTTTTTATTTATTTATTTTTAAATAATGCATGCTTCCGTTTTAAGTCTGGCTTTTCCCAATTTTATCCACCCTGCTTCAAAGGTTCTGTTTTTCACAAGTGCCACTCACTGTGGAAACTGTCACCTTCCAGCGGGAGGCCCTTAGTGGTCATCCTGTAGGCCCATGTTGGCCCCAGAAAGCCCACTGCCCCTCTCCCTAATAATGGCCAGGTCCACGAAGTAGCGTGGAGTAAATATCTCTCATCAGAGAGACCTTTGCTTTCTCCTGATCCACTGATTACTTCACTACAGCACCTCCCCATTGCTGTGTGAACTTTCCAGCCCTTGCCGTGTTTCTCCTGTTGGGAAACGTTTATTTCTCATCCTGTCATCTGCTTGGGATTATTTAAGAAGATTTTCAAAACATATGTTTTTGTGAGGTGGACCACAATTGAAAGGGTGTTTGCTTCTGGCTGGCAGCTCAGGGGACACAGTTTACCCAGTAAAGAAGTTTGCATCACAGGCAGGCAGGCTGAAGCTGTGTGTGGTTCAGGTGCAGCTACAGATGTTTACGAAGGTTCGGTTTCCTTAGCAGTGAAGTTGGTTTGTGTTCAGTGTTCATGTCAAGAGCACCAGTTGGTGAATTTGGATTATTGGTACAAGGGTTGTTATGCATGGGCCATCCAGAAGCTCCCTCTGCATGCCCAAGGGCACATGCTGCGGGCCCGCCAAGTGCTGTTATACCTGCCCTCCCTCTGCTCCTTCCAGTATTCAAACGTCCTCTTCCTTTTTCTCCACGACAGGCAACAAGCACAGATTCCCATTGCCACCGCGGGCGTCGTTTACCCAGGAGCCATCGCCATGGCAGGAATGCCTTCCCCACACCTGCCCTCGGAGCACTCGAGCGTGTCCAGCAGCCCCGAGCCCGGGATGCCTGTCATCCAGAGCACTTACGGCATCAAAGGCGAGGAGCCCCATATCAAGGAAGAGATGCAGACCGATGACGTCAATGGAGAAATCTACGATGAGTATGATGAGGAAGAGGATGACCCCGATGTGGACTATGGCAGTGACAGTGAAAATCACATTGCGGGGCAAGCCAACTGATCAGGGTCCAAATATCGCGTGACCTGCAGGACTTCAAGGAGAAAAGAAAAAATAAATAAAGCCCCATCTGGTTTATCCTTGCCAGTGGCCAAGCACATTAACTTTCTCATACACTGACTGTTACTTTAACTGTTAGTCTTAACTAGTTGGGACATCAGCTGACTAATAGACATCAGCCTGCATCAGAAGAAAAAAGGCTCAGAAGAAAGGAAACAAAGACAACGACGACAACAACAGAATGATATAAGCTATGGGTAAAATAATGCCAGTAATTCAGCTGCTATACCCAAGCACTGAAGTCTTACCCGTCGACCTTTTATTATTATTATTTTTTTTTCAAATAAACTTTATGGCTGTTTGTTCTACAATGTTCTAGAAATTCTCACTCAGGTACACAGTGCCAACAAGTGGCTTGTGAATGTGTTTTGTTGTTTTGTGCTACAGTTTAAAGAGAAATAATTTTTTTTTTTTGGTAATGCACCTGACAGGAAAGAAAAAAAAGATAAAATTCCTTTCCCCCTTCTGTCTCCTCCTCCTCCTCCTCCCTGGCACGTCTGGGTCTGGAGCGTGTGTGTGAGTGCGTGTGCGCGTGGCTGGCAAGGAAGGAAGTGGGGAGCCTGTTTCTGTTAACCCCAACAAGCAATTATTTCCTTTCAAGAGAGGACTTCTCTTCATCAGTTGCACATCATACTGAGTCTTTGAGCAAGTGCCAAATTTGTACTACAGCGCTGAACTAGTCCAATTTGCTTTTTTTTTTCGGTTGGTCTCTGTTTTTGTTTTTCTTTGGGTTTCCTTTTGTTTCCTGCTCTGTCTCAAGTTAGGACAGTGTTGTATCTTAGACAATCCCTTGAAGAACCTGATATACCAGCAGCTGGTGAGATTAGACATATATTTTTGGTTTTGCTTTTGCTTTTTAAAGGAAACTGTAGGTGCCATTCTCAGGTGAAAAAAGAGAGAGAGAGAGAGAGAGAGAGAGCATAAGAAATTTAGAGAAAAAATATTTTATGATCTTGGATTTTCATGTGTGCGTGTTTATGGTACTAATAAGAATAATATTGGACTATTGTGAGCAAAAAGCATATTCCAGAATGAAATCCTGCACCCCCCAAAGGACTTGGTCTGTAAGGAGCCTTTGCTTTTCATTTACACTTCAAGTGGCAGCATATAGAACATAAAAAAAAAGATTGTCTAAAATAGGATTTGTTCAGCACAAGACAGGGCAACTGGCAATGGTAACTCCTCACTGAGTGTAATTAGGCTGCCGTGATGTCCAGCGTTAATGAACTCGTACCTATAGGGCTGCTCAGCACGGATCTCTGATTCAAAAGACAATTGTGATTTTTTTTTTAAACTGGCATTTTTTCTTCTTCGCACTTGCAGAAATCAATTTTTATCAATGGGGATGTTTTTGTAGGAAGAAAATTTAATAGATATGAAGAGATTTTCATTTTCAAATTATATGTGTGAGAACCCAAACCTTTACAGTGCTGAGTTTCCCTAGCTGCTGCCTCTCACAGGTAAAAAATTGTCTCCTGGGCTGTGATCCTTCCAGTGTTGTTCTAGAGCCCCAAGGTATGGTGTTGTGCAGCTTTGCCTTCCTTGGGCAACAGCAGCCAGGGTGAAGAAGGTGGATTTGCAGGAGTGTGGTGCTGAGCAGAAGTTAGCCTGTTGTAATTTTCAACGAGGTAACTTTATTTCAGAAAAAGAACGTAAACACAAGTGAGTCACTGAGTCTCTTTTCATCTCCTCACTCTGATCTTCCTCTGGAAAGAGAGGACCCAGGTTCATATAGCGAGACAGAAGCATTAGATCTAAACCAACCAACCAACCAACCATAAAGGCTACCAGCAGCTGTTCAGTAGATCTGCAAAGTCCTAGGGTTGTACAGAGAAATAAAGCCTTCCTCTGAGTCAGTTTTCTAATACCACCTTTGTCCTGCTCACTGGTAAAGCCCTAATCCCGGAGAGGCTCGTTCCTAGCGTTCCCTCTCCCCTGTGGAAATAGCCTTGCGAATCTTTGTGCCAGCCAGCTCTCAGCCCAAGAGTTCACCAGAACCAGGGTGCTCAGTACTTGGCAATGCTGATTTTGCAAATTTGCCTTCATCAGGTAAAGTTAGACCTTGTCGTAACAGCCTTTTATAATCCAGGTGCAGGGTGAACGGGGCAGGCAGCAGGAGTGGCAGAGGAGGACGCGGGGTCTTTGCCTGCTGGAACACCACTTGAAGTGTAAGTTGACCTGTGCAGACCTTGCCCAAAGCAAACAAGCAAATGCCATTGAAGAGTAGGACAGTACTCCAACGAGCAGTTTGGACGTGTGATAGTTTTACCCTGCAACATCTGTTTTGTTTTTCTCCTTGTTTTCCCTTTTCGATGTCCACCTCTGCCTCACAGAAATTCTTTTCTATTTTCTCTCTCTCAGAAGATTTGCTCTGAAGTTATGCTTGGAGTAGCTGATCATATCCTCCATGTCAGAGAGGGTTCTTTTTGTTTGTATTTTATGACTGTGTTTTTTTNTTTTGTTTGTTTTTTTTGTCTGTTTTTTTTTTTTTTTTTTTTTTTTTCAGTTGAACTGCCTCTTCTTGCTAGTGTTGTAATGGTAATAATAATAATAATAATAATGGTCAGCTGTTCCCAGATTAGTAAATTATGTATAATTTATTTTATTCCCCCCCTCCTTTTTTAACTTTATTTTATTCTGTTCTAATTTGGCAGTGCAGCAAATGAAGCTGTTAGGCTATTTAAAATGGATACCCCTCCCCACCTTGCCTTTTTATATATATATAAATATATATATATACATATGAAAACAAATAGCTTCTTCTTCTGCTCACACCATTTCTCTTTCTGTTATTTTAATTTTGGCCCCAGCCATGTCAACTTCTGATGTTTATTATGATGGAGTGAATTAATGGGAGTGTTGTTTTCAATCTTAATTAACTTCTGCTCTCTCATCACTCATTTTAGTTATTTAATTACACCAGTCATCTAGAGCCAATTTTTTTGAAGCACTCTGTTTAGATAAGAAGTAAAAAAAAAAAAAAATAGGCAATTGTTTTTATATC
>WBMW01005764.1:355996-525786 GCA_013396635.1 Penelope pileata
TGTCTATTTGTTTGTCCAGTCCTTCTAGAGAGTTTTGTAGCCTGTGCTGAGCACTTGGCTTTGAGCAGCTTTGCTGCTAGCAGAACCCAAACTGGCAAGATCAAATGATACCTGAGAATAGATGCCCACTGTATGTGCATATATTTGCATGTACACATACACATACACATAAAAACCTACATGAGATATACATACAAGATATATGCATCCAGCTATACATCTATATACATTATATGCACATAGGGGTATACACCTAAAACCAACAGCTTTTCTCCCACCTTTTCACTGCTGTGTTGGGTTCATCTCAGGCTGAGGGGTGGCTCTTGCTCCCAGGAGCTGCACGAAGGTGCATCTGGGATCTCCTAAACGGCTCGAAAACACCTCGTATGCAGCACGCTGCGTCCTATTGAAAGCAATGTGCTAACAGGCAAAGTAAACCTTTTCAATACTTTTTTTCAAATTGTTGTGTCTCCAAAGGGCTTTATGGCTTTGTTAAGTCTGTCGTATTAGCAAAAAGTCATGAATTGTTCTTCCTCTGGGTTGCACAGCAAGTGCTGCAGTGATGTATAGCATCAATTAATATAGCGTGCATGTAGTATAATGTAATACCCATTATCACAATGCAAAGTAATATTATGTGATTTTATTAGCTCGTATTAGTAAACACAGATTGCATTAAAAGCTGCTTCAGTTTTATTTTTTAAATGTTTATATATGAAAGAATAGCCTGAACTACAGAAGTCAATGATTTTCTGACACTGCAAAAATTGGCTGCCTGCAGATCAGCTTAATTTAAAGGCTTTCTGTCTTCTTTGAAAAGGTTAATAAAACTGTGGCTAAAGAAGACCCTGAGAACCTACTTATTAGGATTTCAAAAGCTTTTTGACAAGTTCTCATAAGATGAGAGTATGAAATAAAATAATTACGAATGAGATGATAGACAAAACTCATAAAGAAATTAAAACCCACTTTAAAGTCTGACAGTTTCACTTTGTTTCAATCATTTTCTGTCACAATCACACGTGGCTGCATTAAAAAAGTGACTCCTGTACTATGCTTCTGTATCTGGCTTTCATCTAATAACGTATTGAAAAATCCCTTCAGAAACTTTGTAGCTCATGTTAAAAAAAAGAAGAAATTAAAGGTAGCTATCTTACTAATGGTAACGTTAAAAAACAAACAAACAAACATACAAAGAAACGCAAAACCACCACCAACAAAAATCCTTAATTTTAACTACAAGTTGAGTTTATTCATACTAATGATAGATACTAATACCAGGAAATATTCTTAACCACTGTCAGAGAGCTGCGTTCGCAAAATCTGCAGAGCAATGGCACTTGACATTGGCTCAGGATCTGGGCCAACAGATCCAATAATGTCGCACACATATACTGTGATATCTGAAGACACAGAGAGAACTGCGAAGAGAGCCTCAGTAAAAGATGTTACATGTTTGTTGCCAGTCTGCTGAACGATGATTTGCCCTCTGGACTATATATATTTCAATAGATAATTGTCTTTTGCAAGCATTTCAATTTTGCCATCAGTGTTCTATATGACAAGTTTTTATTTTGCTGCTCGTGATCATAGTGCCTCAGACGGCGCTGCGTTTTATGGGAGCAAAATGTCTCCAGCACAAAGACCATTCTGGCTCAGCTGACAATGGGCAGGTACAGCGTTCACACAGCACAGTGATTTATTAAAATATGAAGGAGATACTAATGATGCTCTTAAAGGTAGGCAATGCACATTCCCTCATATTCACTGTGGGCTTTTTCATTAATTTTATCCAGAAACAACAAAAAGGTATACAAACACACAGACACACAATTACTCTGTACACAATCACAGTTTCACTGCAGGGAAAATGGCCTTGGTATGGAAATCACCTTGACTAAAGCAGATAAATGATTTCTACACCTAGGAAAGTCTTCTGTGCTTAGAGAAAATAAAAAGAAATAACACCAGCTTTCTGTTTACTGAATAGAATGAATGCATTAGAAAACCACAGAAGACTTTTTAGAAAGAATTACTGGAGATGTTTGGGTTTCTTTAAGCTGTGGATGCAGACATCTCTAACCATGATAATACTTCATATATATTATAGAGCATCAAAAACTGGACTAGCTCACAAGATAGCATCACATTCCCTAAAGTCATCTTCCCCACATTGCCTCATTTATACTGTGTGCATCACAAGGGATGCCAGAAACATCAGGGCATGGTGACATACTGCAGAACTAATCCCCTTGCACTTCCTGTGAGTGTCAGAAGTATAACTGGCATTTTTTTCTTCCATTCAGGTATACCAATGAAAGCTGAAATTAGTTAAAAAACTGTTTGAAAATTGTTAAAAGTAGGAAAAAGCACAATTACACATATATAAACTCCATCCAAACTAGGAACATTTCAATGGTCACAATAATTATACTGTTAAGTCAACAAAATTCTTCACTTCAAGCACCTGGAAATTTATATACGTAAAAATAGGACAGTAAATAATCGGTGTCAATCTAGCTGGATGGAGAAGGGCCCTGTCATTCGGCCCTTTGCAGAGGCAGGTGGAGGAGACGTGTGCTGAAGGCGGAACTCACCTGCACCAGCTCCGGTTACTCCCATGGGGAAGTGCACTGAAATCAGTAGGGCCCTCCACCTGCAGAGCCCTTTCTGAAAGTTTTCCTGTTACTGATCTGCGCAGATGAGAGCACTGTTACAGCAACCCGTGCATGAGTGGTGGGCTGAGCACCTGAAGCAATACTTGCAGATTGGGTGAGTCTGCATCCTGCTTTCCCAGCTGACCAAAAATTAGGAAACCCATAAATAAGCACGATTTTGTGACCTTTCAATAAGGAACAAAAGCCAATCCATGGTACTAGAACACTATGGAGCCTGAATATGACTTTTAATAATTGGGGTAAAATCTCACACAATTCTGCTGAGATACAGCATAATGAAATGCCAGACAATGTCACTGCAAGTCTATAGTGGAAAATATAGGCAAAACAATGTCAGTGGATGTCTGTGTAGACAATGTTATGATTTGAGGAGAGGCAAAATGCTGTCAATGGAAGTCTATATGCTGTAGATAGCATTACTACAGTATGTGAATAAAGGCAAAATGATGTCAGGGCAATACACAATATGCTCAAGACAGAATATATTTAGTCTGAATAGAAAATCTGTCATGTAAAATAGTGGCATTGATTCTCATCTTCCACAGTGATGCGTTGTCATTTTTTACACTGTCTGTCTTTTTTATTTAGATTTACCCTATATTCTAACCTGCTTTTTCCCCACATTAACACTGCCTTTGCTTGCTGTAAGTGAACTCACTGCCATTGACTTTATTGGCTTTGCATTATTTGATTTAAAGGAAAAACAGATTTGGGCCAAAATCCCCACTGAAAAGAACCCAGCAGCTATATCCACACTAGAATTAGCAGGATCATTATTTGGATGTCTATCATTTCACTGAATTTCACAGATAAAAATACAATAAAATCGCCTATAAAATACACGTATAGATGTATTTGCACATATACTCCCAGGTAAAGTTCTGCTCACCTCTGATCAGGATAAGTAACGTTAATGAGATGCAATCAGCTTACTAATTTTTTTCATAATTGTATGGAATTTCTGCCTAAAAACTCTCTGGTGGTGACCTCACATGATTTACGCTTACATAACATGGAGGTCTCATGTCTGAATTAATTTAACTTGTGTACTTTTCGTTATTTTTCTTAGATCTCAGATTATCAGACTCCAGGGCCAAGCAATACCAATTTTTTTCTGCAGTCCTAATTTCAAACAAATCTTCATGTCCTATATAGTCAGGTAATTTCTGCTGGGGCACTCATGTTTCAGGTGCCAAGGGAAATGAAATGTTTCCTGTGTATTTTAGGCCCACTCTGCCCTCTTGTCTAAGTCAAAGCTCACTTCAGCTTCCAGCAGCCCCAGTGTTGTAAAGGTTAAATTTCCCCACAAACCCTGCTTTGCACTTATTAATGAAAGGCTCTAAAATGTAACATGTAATTAACTGAATTATAATCAATCCAGGAAAGCACTGAAACTCTCTGACTTATTCAGTCCAGTTATAGCTGACATTATTGCATTCAGTGTTCTTTTCACAAGAGTATTTTGACTCTGGACATTGGCAAGTCTACCTACATCTACATTAGCAAGCCATTTGGCATAAGCAGAGAAGATTGACAGACTGAAGCAGCCAGTGCTGAGGTCCGTGTAGCTACACTATGTGTGGTGGGAGTTGTTACTTTGGACAAGATTTAATCTGGTCCCATTGTTCAAAAGACCCACCCCTGCATGTGGTTCACAGCCTCCCCACTATCCAGTCATTTAAATGGATCTTTAGAATTTGTACTTAGAAGTCAAAATGTTGATACTCAACATTTATCGCATGCACCTGGAGCATCTATCTTAGCTTCCTCCCCAGGGGATCCCGTTTGGACGTTTGGACATCAAAGATTTTGTTTTCTAAATACCTGGTTTTGCTCTGCCTCCAAACTAGTATTTTGAAACTGGAGAAAAAAGTCCCAATGATCAGGCTGCTCATCTGTTGAGCTCAGTCTGGTCACCCAGATTTTGAAATACGATCTCTCTGCCATGGGGACATCATTTCAGTGTTACCTTCGGAGTACAAGCTCCCTGAAGAAGCTAGAAGGGCAGATTTCCAGGAGCTGCGAAGCGACTCCTTTTCCTCCCACCTAAAACACTGAAGAAATAGATTTTTGAAACCTGGTGATGAGATTAGGGTATGCTGAGTCATTAGGAAGCAAAACTGGCACAATCTCGGAAGAAATTGGCAAAAGAGGTAGATGGGAGCCCGATTACCCAAGTGGGCTGATGAAGTGCTAGGAAGACAAAGGAAGAAGACAAATTTTATACAGAGCCTTGACTGTGCTCCATCTTTCCCGCAAAGCATTTTTATTTTTATAATCAGCATCCTTTGAAAAAGGTAAAGTTTGTAGGAGCATATCTGGCATTCTACCTTTCTTTTTAAGAGTGCTCCAGCATGTTAAAAAAATATGAATTCAGAACCAATCCCCGTAGTCCTTAAGTTGTTGTGTAGAGTCTTATTTCAGATTTTTCTTGATGCATTTCAACCTTTATGTTACGTTAGCATGGTGTCCCCATGCTTAATTTGCCTCTCATCTGGATAATGATAATGAGCTGTTATTGACTAGCATTTCCAGTTCAGTGCAGTGAACACTGGGTAGTATTCATAAAATGTTCCTCTTATGCCAGCTGAAATTGGTAGTGGTTTTGAGGCAAAAGGCCAGATTCATCAAAAAGATAATGGGCAGATATATTTTTTGTTTGGTTTTCCTTATTTTTTTGAATTTTAATGACTGAATTGCACTGCTATTCTTTGTTTATCTATTTTTGAATTCCATCAGATAGCTTTAGGGATAACTATCCAATTTCTGTATTTGTAGGAAACTGGCACAAATTGAGAAAACAGAACAATTCCATGTTTATGAAGCATGAATTCTGACAGTAAATGTCAATATATTGCACATTAATACACATGAATTCTACAGTAAAGCACATATATATTAAATATGTGTTCCTTCTGCACAGAGCCTTCAGCCTGGCTATTTTATATGGCAGCAGTTGACACCAGAGTCCTCCTGGGGAGCATAAGACCCAGCTGTACCACTGCTGTTTATCTTCAAGAAGACCCTCTGACCTGTGGTGCTTCCCCCCACCCCAAACTCCGCTGACGAAAGGACTCTGGACAGGGACAAGCCCTACAGTCCCCAGACACTGCCGTGGGGATTTGGGATCAGAAAGACCCTGATGGGGCAGGAGGAGCACTCTGGGAGAATAGCTCTGGAGACAAGTAAGGTTTCTGCCCATGCTGCTGCTCCAGGAATGTCCAGAAAGGGGAATGGTCTATCCGTTTGACAATGTAGGAATGATATTAGTCCGTGCTGCCATTTCAGGGAAATTTGATTGGGTTTGTAATAAATCATGCACATGTTTATTTTTAAGGGAGTTGTATGGTTCATACGTAGCATGATTGCCAGACCATTACAGAAAATAAGAAATGGATCTCATTTCAGCAGTTTGAAAAATACATTTGTGGTATGTGCATCTTCTGCCAATGCCCACTTATATCTTATGCTCAAATTTAGCATGGAATCTCTTCTCCTGGTGAATGACTTGGAAATATGAGAAAATCTGTTTTTTCTCACACTAAAATTGGTTGGGAAACAGACCACAGAGCATCCCAGATTAAACAGGAAGAAGCCTGCTTCTGTTTAGGTGCAGCACCAGCAAGGAGAGGTATCTGCCTAACCATAGTCATGCACAGGGACCAGCCTGCCTTTTGGAGGCTGTGAAGGCACAGAGAAAGGGCCTCTTTTAAAGAAAAATGAGCCAGACACTTGTCAAAGAAACAAAAAAAACCTCACAAAACATCTTTCTACCAGCATGGTAGCATGAACATCGAAGAAACAAAACTCAAACCTTGTAAGAATGGCAGCAGGCATCGGGACTGGATGGAAAGGGAAGGTCAACCCTTGGGCTTTGCAGAACTGCACCCAAGTCTTGGTCAGGCCAGCTATCCACCTAACAGGCTTTGCTGAAGACAAGACCCTGGTTTGAATTTATGGAGCATGGCTTGTAGGGGCATGGTGCTATCAAGCAGCAATACAGCATGCAAAATCACAAAACTGAGAAGTGTCTCACTGACAGAACTCAAGGCAGCAGCTCACAGGTGGATGAATATGTGGGAGGGCAACAAACCAACAGCCCATGGAGAGGACTCTTGTTTTGGGGCACAGAGAATGCCATCTTCAAAGCAGCATCTCCTACCGCTGTCTTGTGATGTCTTTCATCACTATCTTATCGATAATATTGGTTCCATTAAGGAAAACAACAATTTTTATAGCATTTGCCTTTTTTCCCTGAAGCATGGCAGTTCAATCAGCATTTCTATGGACATGTAAGAGAGGTCTTCACAGACAATGAGGAAAGGCACTTGTACTTAAAACACTGTCTGGAGTCACTGGATTGATCCTACAGAAACTTCACATCCTTTGACTTCTTGGTGCTGTGAGAGGGGTCGACATGAACACCTGGAGGCTTCTAGAGGCAGGTTTTAAGCTGGTCATTTGACTCTCTACAGTAGTGTACTGGGTCAGGACTTGGGCTTGTGCAAGCTGAAACACAAGCATTAGAGGGTAGGCCATCCAGTGACTTGGCCCTTCAGTTATTCATACTTTGCCTTGATTTATTAAAGTCAAAATTCTCTCCAGTGCTGATGTGAAGGAAGCCCTTAATGACCTATTTCTTCTGCTTCATGGAAATGTGGCCCCTCCAGACTCCTCTGCATTCCAGATAAGGAGGCAGAAACGATGTTTGGCTCATGGAAATCTCCCAGAAAATGTTTACCCAGGCCAAAGCCTCGCACATTTGTCTCACAGCACAAATGTGACTTTTGCTGTCTTGAAATCTGTTGAAATGAAGACCATGTCAGGCAGAAAAAATATTCCGCCCCTTAGGTATAGCAGTGGATGTGCATAAGCCACCTCAGATGAAGAGACGTGAGCTGTGTCACGTTCTCTCCTCCTCCTTGATATGCATGCAGCATGCCACAAAACACTCCAGCCTCCAATGTTCACCCTCATGTGCTAAACTACTGATGACAATGAACATGATGTGACAAATAGAAGGGTCCAGAGGAAAAGCAATGTGAACTTTGGCCCGTTTGCAATGCAGAGCATTTTTTTTGAAACCTTCATTTGAGATAATCCACTGTGAAACAATCTGTTGGATTAACTGCTATGACCTTGGGTCCTCCTGTACAAACAGCTGTTCATAGCAGCTGGAGTCAGGGTGCTGCACTTTTGAGTCACCTTTTTTGGGAGGAAGAGTAAAGGAGAAGAATTTGTGCTTGCCAAGAGTATTGGTTTATCCTGATCAAAGAACAGACACAAGTTGTAGTAAGTAATCATACAGCAACCAGAGCCTGGCCCTGCAAGTCAGAAAACTTGGAGATGATTTGCTGCACGACACTGCACAAGTCATTTAATTTACTTGTACCTCAGACTCTTACAGTCACCTGCAAAGCATGATTAATAATGTTTTGAATTCCCATTCCTGATTACAAGGATAATGAGCAAACATTCTCAAAAACTGAAAAATACCGTGTGAATAGACAGTTTGGTTGTTGGTGGGGAATTAGCTGAACACAGGAGCTGGGCATCTGTACGAAATGCCTCCTCACAGCTCCATCCATCAAAGCTCACTGAAGTTGCAGGCATATGGCAATTCAGAACAAGGGTGGGTGAACATGTTTAACCTAGTTTGAAACTCAGTGGAAGACTGCGGAGTCTAAGGCATTGCTCAGCCAACACTGAGCTCTCAAACTGCTTAGAAGAAATTCAGGAAAACAAGCATGAGAGAAAAAATGCTGGTCAAGAAAAGGTCATATTAAGCACAGCAAGAATAATTCCTTTCAAAGACCCACCCCTCTCAAGATATCTGTCATTTATAGGAGATGTTTGTTCTACAACACAGAGATGTGCAGCTCTGATTAAACTTGATGGAGTTTAAAGGGATTATTTTAATTTTGTTTTTGTAATTAATCCTTGAAAAGAAATCTAGGCAAAATATTTCTGAAGTAGACTCAAAGATTCATAAAACTTTGGCCTTCATTATGATGCTTACCGTTTCCTAATTTGAAGTAAGCTCTTCTGCCTTCCTGTGTACAGAGATGTGAATGTGAGGGTCCACACATCTACCTAAAATGAGGAGCTGGCTTCAGTGGAAGGAAAGACTGACCTACACACAGGCTTTTTGTGCTACTTGTTATAAAATTTAGAAGAAAATACTCAACATAAAAGGCTTTGAATGTGTTTTAAGAAACATAAATCCTTTATTAAGGTTTTGAATAATAATTGTGGGAAACAGTTCAGCTGTTGGGTTAATTATCCTTTTTGCTCTCTTAATGTGATGATGTCCATTTCACTTCTAGGGAAGTACTAACTGGATATGACTAATAAATTATGTTATAAAGAGAAGGGTTTCAGAAACAGAGCCTTCTGAGCTATTTTAACCTCTGCCATGTATACACAGTAGTTTTTGGCAACTATCTGGTGTCTACTGAGACAGAGCTATTGCTCTGACCAAGCATTACTAACTGTTGTTTTCTTTTCCTACATATATCATCCAGAGTCTCATGGAAAACATTGAAAACCTTTATAGTTTGACAAAGCTTTGCCTTGGTGCCAAACATCTTCCTTATTTATTTTCCCAAGTATTTTATTGGAAGGAAGACTTTAATGCATATGGCGCAGTTTCCCATTTACACAACAAGGCTCCACCCCACTGTCCTTGCAGCATTTTTTGCACCCTGTCTGGGCAGCCCTTCCCATTGCCAGAACTGGATTTGAACAGATGAGAATGAGACTTTCATTTCAACCTTCGTGACATCCTGATACCTTCCTCCTTTAATACTGTGTGAAAATGCTACAGTTATCTGCTGTTCACAGTGATCTGCTTTTACAGCTGTGACTGTATTAAAAAAAAATCATTATTTTTTGTGCATATATTGGATGTTTGAGCTGCTCCACTTGGTGAAATTGTCATTCAGAAGCGTAACTCTTTACCTGATTTACTTTTCGAGTTGGAAGTGTTTTTGAGAGGCTTGTCAGGGATTAGAGATGGGATCCTCATCTAATTCGTGGTGGAGACTTCACAGTGCAATACATGTATTTTATAGCTGAAAAGAAGGTTAAAAGTTATAGAACACAATATGCAGAACTTAGACACTAAGTCTCTGCAGTTTTAATTCAGACCTCTTTCAGGTGTACACTTTGATATAGTCTTTCTGTATATGATTAGATTCCAATTTTTCTAAAACCCCTGGTTCATTCTTGATGAGTTGGTACCGAGTATTGTCTATGCAGCTATTCAGTTAAATACCTCTTACATTTTTCCCTCTTCTGGCAGGGACAGAGGCAACATCTATATCTCCAGGAAGGTTCAACTAAACAAAGTACAAGCAATATTTCCTCTTCCTTAATTTTCATTCCTATTTCTTCTGTGTGGTTGCCTTTCAGATTCTGCAAACAAATGAGCCTTTCTTCACCGCAGGCTGCACAGGTCCATCCTGTGCTCTGCATGAGGCTGGGTCCAGCAAGGAAAAAACCTGTATGTGATCATGCAATTCAATATAGCATGCTACGGCTTACACACAAGGTGGGGGTCTAATTAAGACTACAGAAGCAAACTTAATTCTGGAATTTCCTAACTTTTTTCCACTCCAGCCCCTACTGTGTTGGAGAATTTAGCTGCCAAAGACTTGCAATTCTTCATTAAGTGTAAGTTTGAGGTTTTTTATTTTTTTTGGTTGGGGGGGCACAAGCTGCCAATTTTCTGAGTTCAGATAGAGGCAGATTCCAGGTGAAAAGCAAGGGATTCATTGTCTCCTTGAAATCACTACACCAAAATATAGAGCTAGTAGCGCTTTTCAACAAAGTGCCCAGAAGAATTCTTTCAAATGGCTAAAACATGGCATTTTTCCTTAATTGCATTTTCAGAACTGTCTAAACCATTCTAGCTGAAACTTTCCAGAAAAATTTTGCTTGAGACACCTGGCATGGAAAAATTCAGTCCAAGTAATTTAAAGCTGCAAAATTATAAGCAACTAAAAACAAAATCTTGTAATGGGAAATGTCAGGCAATTTTAGCTACTGATGATACTACCAGCTCTGTCTGTTACAACGTGAAAAATAAAGAGAGACAAGAAGAGAAAAAAAGACAGACAGAATTATAAATGACAAAAGGAGAAAGCTTGCTTACTGGAAGAGGTGGGTTTTAAAGACATTTTTGGAAGTGAATAAAAGGACGTTTGACAGATGAGGTCATGGAGACTGCTTAATGTGTTAGGAAACAACATGAGTGAAGGCATAAAGCTGAGAGTGAGTAAGGGGAAGAAAAGAGCAAGGTAAGCCTATCAGAGGGTTTTCTGAGAAGGCAGATGGATGAAAAAATGAACAACAGTACAAAACAGATAGTACCAAAGTTCCATTTCTATGACCGTTCATTTAAAACAATAGATAGAATATTATCTGTCTTCACTGGGGATGCTCAGGTGCTTTGGTTACGTATAGGTGGAGGAGAATGCCTCCTGGAGACATCCTATTTTAATGTAACCGCTTGTAAAATAGTGGGAGGGGGGAGGCTGGGAGGAAGGGGATTGCTTAACATCACTTATATGTCTTAGCTGCAGCTCATTTCTAAATAAAGTTTTCCCTTACTCCTACTAGTTCTGCTGACTTCGGCGGAATTCAGTAAGAAGCAGAAAAAATCTCAAAGGCAGAATTTGACTTCCATTTAATTTTTTAGATCAAAGTGCCCAATCTTGAATTTCTTGACTTCTTTGGGGACTTGTGAACACCTACGTACTGCAAAGCCAGTGCCAGTCATAATCCCAAATCTTTCTTCACTTGGCAGGATCCAGCCCTTCCACCCTTGAGAAGCAATCTTTAATCCTTTGAGAAGTCCTCTTGACTGAGGTTGGTCATGTTTGGTTTTGCGGCAGAACATCTCAAGAACTAGCTTTTATTCTCCTTTGTTTTGCAAATATACGGACTTCAGTCTTAATGATAGTGTTGAATCTCTTACTCGTTTTCATGGTGCAATATTCAGTCCTAACTCTTCTACTTGCAAACTATCTCATGTTCCAGGTATTTAGAACTACATGGCACTGACGAAAAGCATTTCTCTCCATTTACATGCTAGAATCATATTTATTTGGGAACTGCTTGGAAATCTGTCATTATGGTGTTTGTGACAGCTTGACAAGGCCTGTTGCCATGGAAAAGCTTTGTGATTTTGTATAAATATATTCCTAGGTCAGAAGTTCTATGTGTTTTTTGGACATGGTTGCTAAAGGAAAAAAAAAGAATGACTAAACATTAAAAAAAGCAGAATAATAAAAATAACAATAACTAACATTTGGTACTATATTTCTGCCTGGTAACCAAACAAATAATTTCTCAAAGTACTTCATTTTTGCTGTAACAATTCTGCTAGCAATGAAAGTTCATTTATTTCCAAGGTTCACCCCCATCCTTAAAATGTTCTTATTACCAGTCCTTTTGCAATATTGATGGTTCCTCTATTAATAGACTAGCAGACAAGGGAGCTATTATTCTCGCCTTCTATCTGTTTTTCCACTAGGTACGGCTGGCAGACTCTGACTGCTTGCAGCTCTATAACCTACCATGTGCTCAGGCCACTAACTAAAGCTCATCCTCACATGTTGTTTTTGGTGAAAATTATGACTAGACAGGAAAAGAGACAACAAAAACACGTAGAAAAGTATGAGAGAAAGCTCAATATAAGTTTGCATCCAAAATAGCAATATTTTTTGGACTCAGACAGAAATGAAGAAATGTCGGCACAGCAATGTGAAAAGTCATCTGAGAATGTCTCTGCAGATTGCTCCTGTTAATGACTGATGCCCTGTGTATTAGTTCCAACTGTACCCTCATGATGACATGAAAACAGACTTTTCAGCCCTTTTTGCTTGCTATAACATAACATTTATGCATTTTGTAAGGGGATTCCTAGCCATGGACAACTTCAGGGTACTCTGAGCCGACATGACTTGTGGGCACTAGGCTTGCTTTCTTGTGTGCCAGCAGTAGACTCAAGAGAAACCAGTTCTTGCTCAGTTTCCTTCCTTACTCTCTCTGTTAGCTGTGTTTGAATGTAGACATTTTGCAAACATATTTGTCATGATAACGTGCTTCTCCGAAGTATTGTTTAAAGTGTGGGACCAGGGATAGGTTTCAAACACAATGTCATGAAAGTCTGAGGCTTATGTGTGGGCTAGGCCCTGGACTGGAGATCTGTGAAGACCTGTGGGCCAGGACTGTTTTACCTCATAGAGGTAAAACACCCCTGAAAAGAGGAATGGCTTGGTTTTACCCTTATGGAAGATGGTGTCTCCCAAGTCAGTTGTCTTGACAGGGTTTGCAGGAAACTAGTGCAATCAGCCAATTGTGTGTGCCTGGCCTCTGTGCAGGGCAGTGACTCATGCTGAGTTTCTTCTGCTCTCCTGGACACAGACATTTCCAAAAGAAATAAGAAACGTGCTGAAGGTCAGGACAAAATTATGGCCGCGTGTCATGGCAGAGTGCAACTGTAATTTGAGCCTAACTCAGCAGCATTCACTGAACAAGACAAATCTTGTATCAGCTTTCCTCACCAGCCTCTCTTGTCTGCTGCCTTCCCCAGTTGTGCCAGAGAAAGGCACTTCCTATGGAGCATTAGCCAAAATCTGGGTCTTCCATAACTCATCAGGCTTCATCTCTGAAGACATAAAAGGCTTGCAAAAAATAGCGTTATACTTTTTTAAAAATCAAGAAAACTTTTCCAATCCTCCCAATTCACTCATATTCCTAGGCTTTGTTGTTTAGCCAATTCTTTTTCCACTGTGGGATCTCTCTGTACTCTACTTCTTCCACACAGGCTTTGGCTTCTGTTTGTCTTGTTTGCTTAATTATCTCCCACCCATCAAATTATGAGGTACTGTTTTTGAGATCCTTAAACATCAAAATGCCATCTATTGTGACTTGGAATTCCTTGCCATTTGAGCCTTATTTTTCTTAATCAAAGTGCTAACTTAAAAGAGTGGGAAAATGGCTGGAAGTGGTGAAATGAGAATCAATCTATAGTTTGAATGCAAGCCACAAATATGCCGTGAAAACGTAGACACATGCACATAGTGTCATCAAGAAAAATATCCCAACCCTCCCACACTTTTTACACATTACAACATACTATAAAATATTTCTGGTCATAGTGAAACATGTTGAAATAAAACCCTACAAAGTTGTCAGTACCTCCAGAATTTTCTGCAAGACAGAGGCACAGAATTAAAACAACTCAGTGAAAGTTTCCTGACAGTTCATTAGCCTAACCTTGGTTTTAATAATTTGTGGTCTACCAAGCAGAATGGGAGTAAAAGAGAAGGAATTCAGCAATGACTTGTCTAGCTACTATCTGCTGCTGCTGCTGTAGACAGGAACATTGACTGAATAGCATCGGTGATCATGAATACGGGATTTTCCACACATTCATGTATCAAAAGCTTGAAACAGAAACATCATTAAATCAGTTGAAATAATCTGGGAAACTGAGGCACATGATGATGTGTTCCACCCAATGCAGGACAGCGTTAGTAAAGCTGCAACTTATGCAATTGAAGATTCTGTGGCCCACCGAGCAGGGTGAGATCCTCTTTGGAGAAGTGTTGTTGTATAAAACATGTCTCTGCAAAGGCACAAGAAACCTCCCCTGGTAATTTATCTTTCAGTTCGGTGTCCATGGAAGCTTTTAAGGAGAGTATTCTAAATAAGGAACCAAAAAATGTTGCTGTTTCTCACCATAATTGTAAACTGAAAATAAGCACTTATACAACCTAGCCCAAATATTTAGTTAAAGAACAGGTTTATAACTAAGGATATCTTAAAATGTGTTTGAATTATTATATGCACTACTTAAACAGTTAAGCTGTCAGCTTAGAGTTTTGTATATCTACCTCATTAGCCTGCCTCCAGGGCCTGTGGTAGGTGAATCTGCATCTTAAAATTTTGTATTTTTCTGTGCTTTATGCATCCTGTAAAATGCCTTGAGAACTTTATGGGGGATGTTGCATTAAAATGTGTGATTATAAATATGATTTAAATATCTGGAACATTACAGAGTGATTATTGTTCAATAAGGCAGCGTGCATAAAAGGGTTATCTGCATGCTGTGCTTAGGTTTCGACAATATAATGTAACGAATTGTTCAATACAGTTTGTATGCTATTTGTCTCTGTTTCTTCCCATACTCCAGAGATGCCTGATATGCAGTCCTCTAACAAGGCTATCATAAATTGTTGAACAATAACCAGCCCTTGAGATTTTTAGATAGTATGTGGTTAGTATGTAATCCATCTTGAGGAACTTGATTTAGTGCCACAAAGGAACATCCTTGACAATGCTCAACATTGTTTTAAACTGCTGCTAAATCAATTACTACATTTGGGAAATGGCACGCTTCTTCCGCTCCCTGCTCCATGCCGGTGGCCTGGCTGCTGGGGGAGAGATTTAGGGAGCCCCACTGCAGAGCCAGATGGGTTCCCTGGAAATTGCTGAAGCAAACCAGCCTGAAACAGTAATAAGTAAGGCCTCCTAAAATCTGCGCTAAACTGCACAACTCAAATATCATTTGGCTGGATTGTCCTAGCTGTGTCTAGCAATAAACAGATTACAAAACAAACAAAAATGGTTCCTTTCAGATTGGTGCTGTGTCATGGAACAGTACTCACATGCACGTGGTGCTTGCACAAAGGTTTTCATGTTCAGTGTGCTACGTACGTTGATTAATTTCCCCTTGAGATGTCCCAGAGAGTTGGAGAAGTGTTATTACCCCCCTTTTTAGAGATGAGATACACAGATGCAGCAATTACTTAGGCAGTGCAAGGCTGCAGGTGGGGGGGCTCATGGACCAAAGATGAATGCTCTCTTGATTATAATGATGTTACAAAGACTGACCCGAAAAGTTAAACAAGACCAAGGCCACTTGTTTTCTTTAATGGTTTACTCCGCTCATCTGCTGAGGCAATTGCCAGGGGCTCTGAAGGCAAAAGGAGAAGGGCACTTCATGTGTCTAAGCTGTAACCTTGCCCTTCTGCTTCAGAGACATAAATAAGGATTCCTAGGCTGTATTTTATATATCCCAGGAGACTGCATAGGAGGAATATTGAGATGCAGTTATTACAACAATGATGTTCTGACATGTTTCAGGAGCTCTGACAGTCTCAGAAATATCACTCTTCTATAGTGAGAAAAGACAACTCGAGGGAGGGAAAAAAGTTCCTGAGTTCAAGGTAGAACAAGGCAAATTGTGCAGGATTCCTTACTGAGAGCTACATGAGCTAGTTTCTGAAGGATTAATATCCTTTCATCTCACAGTCTATATGTTACGGCCATCACATCACTGGCCAGGGGGGACCTTGTAAGCTTTCCTTCACATTCAGTATCCCCTCTAGGTTCTGGAGTTTCATTTCACTCTCTCCCTCCAACTCATGTCTTCAGAGGGCAGCAGAGTGGCAGCCTCATTTTTCCCTAAATAGCCTTATGCCCCTCCATACTTCCCACAAAGTCAATCTGATCAGGTATTGATCTTTCATCTACAGCATTGCTGGGAATGGCAGCCAGCTGTAGGACTGAAGAACAACAACTGGCAGACACTCTGGGTAGTGCTGGCACTGGCTCTCTCCTACGAGATCCAAATTCCTGGGAACCAAATGTTCCTATGATTCTGGCTTTCTGCTGCCAACAGAGCTTATGATACAAAGCTAATTGGCTTGTAACTTTTCTTGGAAATCTGGAAGGGAAATGGATAGGTTGCCTCTATTTATACACTGATATGCCGAGAATCTGCATTAAGATAAGGGGAAAAATATACAGCAGCAGCCATAAAAAAGCCAGTGCTTTCCCATCCTCACTATGAAGTGGTTTCTGAGACATATAAGTAATTTTTATTTCAAATAAGTTTAATCAAACAGTAAGACTTCTTTTTCCCTCTGTTGTGACTGTGAAGAATAAGGACAGGAGGAGTTCACTGCAGAAGGGTACTTTTATAGGCTCCTTCAGAGACGGAATTCATTTGGGATTTAAGTCCATTGTACATCAAAATTGTGGCCAGTCATCACCCAGAAAATGAGAGCTAAAACCTGCTGTGAGTAGGATGTTTGTGGAGGCTTCCCTTTGCTCAGAAGCTGATGATTCATATCTCCATGGACATGTATGTAATGGATGAGTTTATGGCTGAAGAGTATCTTATTCATCTTTGCACGCTTCCCCTCACCAGTCTACTCCTATCAGTTGACAGCTGACAGAAATGGTAGTAAAATTCACATCTTCCAAGGATTAGAGGAGAGGAACTCTCCCAAGGCGTAGAAAAGTTGCTTTAGATTTGGCTATCACTTTAGGATTGGCTTTTGCTAAAAGAATCATGAGGGCCATTTAATTTTGAATGCTTTAAAAAGCATTTCAAGAAGTGTGGTCATGGAAATACAGCCCCAAGTCAAGTGCAAAAACAAAAAATAAAAACCAAAAAAATATCCCTGTGAGATAGAAGGAATTAAGATTAAAATTGTCTTGGAGCATTTGTGCCCAAATCCAAGCATGCTTCAACTGAAAGTTTGTGGACAAAAAAGCACTTTTCCTATGAAATAGTTCCTCCTGCTATGAACCAGATTCTGTTTTCACCCATGTAACTGAGAGCAGTGCTTGGATCCTGTTCAGTAGGCATTGTGTTTTATGGGGCTTCCTGGAACAAGAAGAAAAGTACCTAAATTGGGGAAGAACAGTTCTTTTTTTAATCAGTTCTCCTAAAACAGTTTCATAAGACCTGTTGACCAGATTGAGAAAACTGGAAGAGCTATACCCAAAATAGAGCTGGAAGGATGTGCCTGGGTATAAATCACAGAGGGACACAAAAGGAGTTAGGATCCAGCTTCAAATGTTTCCAGCTCCTCCCTCTGTTCACAAAATACTACTGTTCTTACACTGTTACTAATGTGCCTCCTTCGAAAGCAACAGGGAGAAATAGAAACAGCTCTTTTACACAACCTGGGACCTAAGTGGTTAAAGTCACAAAATTCCATCATTCTTGATGGGTCTTTTTATTTTCTTTTAGTTTATCTTTCCCTCAAAAGAATACACACATTATTTTTACCTTAGGTGTATCTGCTTCACTTGTTTTACTTTTCAGACAGCTACTTGGCTGTGAGCCAGCACTGCAAAATCAAATCCTGTCATTTATTTTAGGATTCGCTTTTATTATTCTTGCCTGAATTTCATATTTTTTCATTTGTTATTACTTTATGTCATGCAGTTTTTTTTTTTCTTTTCTTTGTTAGCTTTGTTTGCTTCCTGTCACTCACTGTTTGGTAGCTCAACTATCAGAGCAGAATGAAAAAGCTACACGCTAACCCCAGTTATATATATTACTGTCACTTTCCTACAACTGAAAAATGCAAGCAGCAACCAGAAAGCAAGCAGATCTGAGGTAGGTCAGTAACTTAGACTGCAGTTCTTTGAGTTATGCCAAGTCACAAGGATTCTTGAATTGCAGATACAAGGGTTGGGCTTTTAAAAAAATCATTCTGTTTATTGAAGATGAAAGCAATACAATAACAACGAGAATAAGCATGAACATGATGAAAAGCAAACAAGAAGCAGCCCAAGTCTCAGCCCGAGTGTAATGTACACACAGATTCTTTTTATTCCTAAAAAGAGCAAAAATGCATTTGTAACAGTTTGGGTATCAACCCAAAAGTTTGTTTGGATCACTGAGTTGTGCCCTCATACTGTTTAGGACTGCACATAGTTGTCACTGAAACAATCCTGGAAAAATCCCCAGCTACTGGTAAGATTTTTTTCTTCTTGAAGTTAAACACATTTTCTTGCTAAATATGTAAGGGGAAATGAAATAATGGTGGAAAAACAAAGGCCAAACTTCTGAAAACAGACACTTGCAGGTATTTTCTTACACTTTTTTGCATGAGCTGGGCATCTGACAGCTTCAGTATGCTCTGAGGTAAAGGCAGAGAAAACCTGGTGGGTGCCTACGTGCTGCCCTGGAGAGCCTGACTGAGGCTGCTTCTCTCTGATTGCACTGGGCTGAGGATTAAGGACAAATCCCACTTAAAGCTTCCACTTTTTGAAAAATTTTGCCCCAGTTTTTCCTGCGGCCCGCTACCCTACCAGATACCTATCCCTTTTTTAGCACGGCCTGCACCTGGCAGAGGAAACAGACTCAGTGAGAGCACCAGCACAGGATGAATGCATGGTGTTACAGCAGCTTCCCTCAGGAAATAAGAGCACACTTTCTGAAAGTGTCTTAATTACAAGAATATTTCTGATACCCTTCTATTTTCATTTAGCTTTCATTGATGTCCCATTACTCATTCTAAAGTGCTTTCTTCTGCCCAGTTGTTGTAAATCTTTTTGCATTTGCACAGCAGTTGTGGTACCTGCCTTTCAGATCCTTTTCCTAATCATGTAATTCCCCACTTGCACAGAGGGAATGAAACTTCTTAGTGATGTGATTTTGTTACTCGGGCCTATCAACATCTCATTCCTTTCTCTGGAATAATTTGCCCTTTCTCTGAAGGCAAAGAAGTCCACCAACCTCAACCGTGTGCACTGCAGCTTTTTCAACATTTTGAGTGGAATGAAGAGGTTTGGGCTGGTTTAAACAAAAGGGTGGAAGGCAAACAGTGAGGCTACTTTAGCCATTGAATAGCTTTGCACTCAAACCTGTGGAAGCTTGAAGAAGAAAGAGGAGCAAGCATCCTTCTCCATGTGAGAGCTCTGCAGCTGGAGGCAGAAATGCAGGCCGGCTACAAGCAGCCACCACTATTACCAGGGGAAGCAGCCCGTCTGGCATTAGGCACAGCATTTGCCAGCCACAAGGAAAGCCCAGCGCCCACAGGTGGCTTATTCCAAGCATCCCATGCAGTGGCAGCACACCGAGCTGTCGTGGCATCCCGGCAGCAGTGAGCTGCAGCCAGCCGCCCACCTAGTGAGCAGCACCGCGAGGTGTGGCACCCAGCGCAGCGCTTCTTTGGGTGTCAGCTCGTAACTCCCTTAATCGGCGCAGTCTGCCTCCGGTCAGCTCTGTAAGCACGGCGCCTTCTGTCCCACGCTTCCTGACCCTATGTATTAGTGTAATATGCAGAAGTATGTCAAATGTCATTTAATCTTCATAATCCGAGCAGATTATGTTCATAACTTCACCTCTATCTGCTCACAGCTTTATCTCCTTTCAAAAATGTTACAGCGTTTTTTTAGACAGGATTCATCCTTTACAAGATGAATTTATTTTTAGCAGCCAGGTCTCATTTTCTCATGTCCTACCTGCACCAGCGAAGCCCAAGGTACCATATGGGTCTCCACGATCCTGGTACATTCTTCTCAAAGTGCAATGTGGCAATAATATTTGCAGTTCTGAACTTGCATTTCTGAAATCAGTGATAGCTGAAAGTAGCAGCATGGAACAGTAATTAGTCTCTGGTTATTATTTTTATGAAGTTGAATATTTGCGTTATTATTTAGAGAGGGTTGCAGCCGAGCTCCAGGCCCTGGCTGCTCATCCCTGCTGCAGCGAGATGAGGCCACAACAATAGACCGCAGCTACACAAACAGATGATTTACGTTTGGCATAACTGAGAGTGTGAAAACCCTCGTCAGGGAGGGAGAGGTCAGAAAATAGTGGCTGATGGGGAGGGAGGACATATGCCGCCTGCAAATGCAAGAGGAGTCCATGGCTTGGCAGCAGAGCTGCGCTTGCGGGTCGCCACCCACCCCTGGCCCCTGGCCACATCTCCCTGTACTTCCTCCAGAGTTTCTGCCTCCTCAGTTGGGCCCAGCGTCAAATCAGCTGTCTGTGTGGCTTGTTTTAATTGAGGAGGCAAATAGCTCCAGCAGAGGAGACAGGAAAGCAGCAGGAGCAGGAAGGATAATAGGCCAGGGAGTTCCCCCCACGGAATCTTTGCTTTGTTCCAAATGATTGCTAGTCATGCTTCCACAACAAAATTAACACTCCTGCTTAAGAGCATTTCTGGGGTGAAATCTTGAAAAGTTTTGTCATTAAGTCCAACTGAAGCAGGCCTCAGCTCTGAAAACTCTCATATCCTATTCCTTTTGGTTTTCTCACATGCTTAATCCTCGCTGTGAACTGAGTGAGGCAATGATCCTACACAAAATAATGTATTATCACATAATTGCAGATTGCATTACATGGTGTATTCATTATGGGGGCTAAACTGAGGTTACACAGACAGCCTTAATTCTGGCATCTCCTAGCTTTTTAATATCTGACTTTACATCCCTCATGATGGCCTTTGATTGAAGTTTGCTGTTGTAAGTAATGATTAATTCTGATGTAATTATTACAACTTTACTTTGCACTGGTATCATATGTAGAACTTCACAGCTGTGTCCTTCATAAACAATGAGGGTAGGAATTTGCTTCTCCGTATGCTAAAGTTGATGCGCTTTCCTCAATATTTTTTAAAGAGTTTTGATGACTTTGGACACTTCTATCACTGTAATTCTTCCGTTGTGATTCATTTTTCGAAATACGAACTTCATAACTGATTCCAGTAGACCAAAGCTGGAATGTGTGCTTCATGAACTCGATATTTATACTTATAAATATATTTTAAAATATTTATATCTGCCTACTATATCATTTTACCTCTTTACACTCTCACTGTGGATTCTTGCACCAAACCTACTGTTGAAACATTGCGAATTGAATCGGTCTGATACCTGCTCTGTTTCTGATGAATAATTATTATAATAATAATTATAATTATCAAAGAATTGTTTAGCAAAAATGTAAAAAGTCTTGAATTAGACTAAATATGACTTAAAAGCTTTCTTTCTATATTTGTACATATATAGTAAAAATGATGATAGTCTATTAGTATTAAACTGTTTAGAATAATTTTGCCAGTGACAAAACTTTGGTTTCGTCAGAATTTCCATTATTACTTTTGAGCCAAATTTCCAGTGGTTTTAAAATTCATTCATGATAGTATTACTTCAGGTCAGACAAGAATGCAGAATGTTCTTCTCCTGCACTCCTTTCTCAGACATTGTTGTCATTGAAATTGGTAGTATTGACATCAAGTTGGACTGGTCAGACCTCTGCATAATTTGTGATATAACAGAAATCTTACATTTTCATCTTAATTTTTATAAGGGATCACAGTCAGTGCTCAACCTAATTCAGGGCTGTTTTAAAAGGAGCAAATATTCTTCTGATCAGTCCATTTGTCAGTCCAAATCTGGCAAACCTCACAGTTACTAGAAGTAAATCACAAATCAGACTTGGGAAAATTTAAAAATATGAATTGAGGTTCAGCACTAGAATGTGAAAGTGGTTTTTCACTGTATTTGTTGATTTTATGGAATATTTTAATTATTTCTTCCAGGGAGAATCACTTGAAATTTATTTAACGGTCAGTGATAAGTTCATTGGTAAATACCAGAGTACCATTAGTTAAAATATTGTTGGTCTTTGCATGAGCAATGGATGAAACCACTGCCAGACCTTTCTCAAACTGAAAATGCCGTGCCAGGCTTTCGAAGCATGGCTCAAACACCTGGCTCTGGGCACTGCCCAAGCCTTGGTCACCCAAAAGAGAGATGAGCAATATGAGTCATGGAGGAGTTTTATTATGAGGGAGTATGTGTGGAAATGAAACCACTTAGGTTTTGACAAAACATCCCATAAGAAGTTTTCCTTGGTTAAAGATATAGGAAAAGGAGAAGAGGACAGGAAGAAGAAAGGGGAAAACAAACCCTAACCCTTCTTGTCAGCAGCCACTGTGCTAACTTCTGGGGTGTTTTCCAAGAATACAGGTCACCAAAGTTCAAGCTCTGAATACTATCCTCAGGTACATTGCTAGTAGGAACTATGGCAGCCTCTTACAAATACAGATATATTTCCAATTCAAAATATTTTCATTTTATTTTGATGCATGTTGAACATGCATTTTGAAATCCCTCCACGCTTCAAGAAATTACCTTTGTTTTAATTTTTTCCTGAAAGAAATAGGAATATAAATGTCTTTTAAAATACTTCATATAAGCAATTGAATTTAAGAAATCTCTTCTAAATAAGCCTATGAACAAAGCCAGGAGTCTTGTTGTTGCCAAGCTGCTGTTGCCATGTAAGGTGGTAAATTCTAATAATGCTTTTTGAAGGCATCCATACACATTTATTTAGATATTTTAGTCCTCAGTGACTGGTAGCCTAGTAGTTGTAATTTTGTTCTTAATGACTGCCCAGCAATCATATATTTATAATTCATTTTGCACGGTGAGACTTCATCTATATCCCTAATTTGAGAATATTTTTAATAAAACTAAGGAAAAAAGTCATGAATAAAGAGAAAAGTCTTTTTCCTTCGTTAAGAATACAAGCTGTACTGTAAAGCAAAACACTGATCTTCTCTTCCTCACTTGAATCTTCATTAGAACACCTCTGTAGAGATCTTCTTAGATCTTCTTTGGTACAGCTTTGCTATTGACGCAGCCCACGCATGTGAGGTCATTCTCACTATACACGCATGCTGTGGTGTGGCATGGGCCAGGAGGACTTTCATTCCCCAGACTTCAGGACAGCTTTAGATGATTCAGATTACCTTTGGCACCAGTTATCTGGCCATGCTGCAGAGGTCAATGCAACAGTGAGGAGATTATCTCCAAATTCTTGCTTGAGAGTTTTCACACATTTCCTTTCGGAAAAAACTGTACTTTGGAAAGCTGGCTGGAAGCTGTTTAACTCCAGAGGGCACTGAAATGTTCATAACAATGTCCACTGATACTGCTTGTTGCACTTTTAGGGACAGAGAGGTAGCATGTGAATTTCTTAATTGCTGAAAGAAATCTAGTTCCCATGTGGTTTTCCAGGCTCAGATTTTTTAACTATACTCTGAGTGTAGTTTAAGTCTCTCAGGTTTCCCTTGTCACTTAAACTAGTGCGGACTTAGTGCACCATTTTTTTTTGCGCACTTGTTTCAGTGTTGCGTTGTGCTTTACTGAGTGAAGTGGAACTTGTTCACACCCATGATCCAATCTGCTCACATATTGGACAAGATAAGGTTGTTTGTGGAAGAAGAAGTACAAAGAAGTTTGTCTTCAGGGATGATGTTTGATTTGTCCTCACCTGTCGAAACATCGAGTACACAAGGAGAACAGATCTCACAAGAAATCAAGAACATTTGTTGCACAACTTATCCTTGCAATCCTTTTACTACCATTCCTCAGCAAAGAATTCAAATGTTTTCTCCATTGTTGGATACTGCACCCAGTTTCATATCTTTAAAATTAAATCTTGCACTAGATCTTCTGCTGTTGCTCAGATCTCTTGTGCTATCTCTCAGGATATCAGAAGAAGTGCATCCATTCTGTTGTTTCCTGCACTGCCAGGGAAGGCTAGTCACAGGACACGTTCCACAAGTATTGCAAATATACATTAACCATTCATTTCACAGAAACACAGATGGATGGCTTGAGGATGCTTTCAGCAGGGTCTGCATTTTGTTTCTCCTCGGTATCTGAACTTGCTGTCTTTTTCTTTTCATAGTTTTTCCACATTGCAAGATCTCATGGAACAGGATCTCCGTGGGCATGATGTTACTTGTCCGATCTCTAGTTCTTGCTTTTGAGCAACAGTCAAGTTTCAAGATGTGTGCCCCTCCTGAGACCATAGTAACACCTTTCTTTTCATTGATGTCTGGAACATTCAAAATTTCTGTTTGGACAACTGGTCATAGCCTTTCTATGAAGACAAGTCATTATTCATATGGTCTACTGCCTATCTGCAGTATTCTGCAAGCTAGATGACTAGCTGAGAAGTAGACAAAACCGTTCATCTATCACACTGAGCATATCCAAACATCCGTAAGAACAGCGAATACACACTGAGATGTTAAATCTCAGTCCCTATGTATCTAAAAATACGCTTGAGTTGCATGATAAAGTTGCATTATGTCTCTCCATTATGGTACCTACTGACTGCCATTGATTTGACAGTAAATGCCTTTACGTCTTTGAATCCAAGAATTGTTATTCATTTTCTCCTCAATGATCTCGTACACCATTTTTTCCTTCAAGGAGCATTAGGGAACCAGTCTTAACCAAGAATTCTCCACATTTATGGCAGTGATGGATAAATAAACAGCAAATAATCAAAAGACTCATTTGTACATTGTAGATTTGCAGGCATATGTAAAAGTCCATGCGCACAAACAGCATGCCAAAGTGGTGTCAAAGTGCTGAGGGGATGTTCTGGCACATGAGCAAGGACATATCCAAACCACACTCTGCAAACATTGCAATCCTTTCAGTCCTTCACTTGATTCCACATCTCTTGGAGAAATGTGAATTGCTCTCGGTTGCTCTTCAAAGCATTAGCCAGGGGTCTTTCTTGCCACACCCTAGTGAATAGAGACTGAGAAACAGAGATGTATCTTCTCTGCATACTGTCTCCTCAAGTCTATCGGTATGATCACAAGCCAGCACACCATACGCATGGCAGACAATGTACGGTGACAGTACCAGCTCTCCTTCTGAGGCTGATCCTAGCTTATAGATAAAAAGGCCTGCATCAGCCTCTTTAGTTTCAAATCTGCTGTATCAGAGTCAAATAAGCTCCACATTGCCTCTTAAAGACCGAACAATAAATAGCAGCAAAATCTGCTTTGGTGGATGGATTTCTTTCAGCAGGTGACTATATAAACTAAATCTTGGCAGCAGAACTTCAAGTGAGTGAAGTATTGTGGTTGATGGTCTTAAATCTTTCTTCTGCTAATGCTGTGCAGGAAAGACTGTGACTGAAATAGGTATAATTAGTGAACCGTGATTGAATTCTCATCATCAAGAAGACAACAACTCTTTCACAGTTTCTACTTTGATGTCATCTCTCATCTGTAAAGCTGTTCTACTCAAAACAACTTGAAGGTATTTTTCTTTTGAATTGGCTGCTTTAGACTGTCTTTAGTGGTAGATTATCCGTGTCGGGTTTATCACAAGCTGTCTGGATGCAGGATGATTTTTCTTTTCATGATAAAACATGGCACTCTTCTAAATTCAGCTTCCAGTTCATGATGAAGGTGCTTCTCGGTTGAATCTTCTGTTGCTGGTTTCCAAATATCCAGAATCTGGATCAACAATCTTACAATCTTCTGTGCCGCTATTTTTGTTTTATTTACACTTCACAGTAACAACTCGGGTGATAATGACTTGCTACAGTCACTGTCTCTCTGCTGACAAGAGCAAAGATCTGTCATCATCTTCTATCTAGTAGCATTTTGCACTTTTGAATCTGCATGTAGTGTATTACACTTAACCAGCACTTCACAAGTCCTTAGTCCAAGCACTCTTTTTTTTCTTTCCCTGAAAAAGACACTATTTACCTTATATGCTGTTCCTCAGCTTGGAGTTTTTCTTGGTGACTTCCAGAAGTGTCTTCTGGATCAGGAAACAGCTATTTTATTCTTTTGATGTAATAATTAATATGCAAACTATTTTCCTTGTAACCGTGCTGCAGAATTGCTGATAACATATGTGGTACTCTGCCAGCATATAAGTTTCTGCCATAACCACATATTGAGTACTGAGGAAAAGTATTCCATGATTTTATGCCTTAAGATGATATTAGATTGCCACTTGGGTCTTACAAGTTTTTTGCATTACACACTATGCCTGTGCATGCTTAAAAAGGTGCTGACTGGTACCTTCCTATTTTCTGGTCCTCTCTACCTTTGCCTCAGAACTGTAATGAAAACTGCGTGCATTTCTGCATTATGAACAAAAATTCAGCAGCATTAAGGAAGTGGAAGCACTTGTAGCAGACATATAGAATGATTGATACTGTGGTATCCAATTTTCATTTCAGCAATCATCCTGGGAAAACTACTCATACAGAAAAGTTGCATCATATGAAAAAAGGTACAGTAAGCCCAACAAATACCCACGTCATACTCAGATTTTGTCCCCCCTTTAATGCAGCCCAGCCTGGCTGATGGATAAATGGCTAGATTCTGAGTGGATATATGGATTAGAAGCACATAGTTAATAGGATAAACTTCCTGTTTGTCTTTGTATCTGAGCAAAATCCCCCACTGTTTTTTCACTGAGCACTTTTTAAATAAAGCTTTGACATCTAATTAGTTATATTCTTTTTAAACATCATCTTTTGTCTTTGAGTATTCCATTGTCCCTGTGAAGTGCAAGAAGTCTTGCAGATCTAGGAGCCGCATGAATGAGGAAAATAATTAAATGGGGTCACCATGTTGATGTTTTGTAGCATGACACGGAACTAACACCCACTTCTTGTTTTTTAAGTACTAAAAAATCCTTAATCTAATTAGGTTCTTTAATCTGGTGAGCAAAGATATTTCCTCTTGTCTCTAATGCTTTCTTGCAAATGCAACACCTTGAAGATCAGAAATGTTTAGTGATGGATTGCATTAGGATAGCTAATTGAAAAAAGCCAAGACAAGCTGGAATCAGTCTGTCTGTCTGCTGCAGGTGGTGGTTTGTATGTAAGGCTTCTTGTACTGGTGAAAAACACAGCCCAGGCGAAAATTTCCAAGCCGTATCATTTGCTTATAAGTAAAACAAAATTTAATTGTGCACTGGAATCAGATGACAGTGAATTTGGATAAAGTAATACTTTGTCTCTGTGGTTTAGTAAGATATAAGTCACAAAGCACTGAAATGAGGAGGAAAGAGCTGTTTGGGCTAGGACATGGAAAAATCTGAAGGCAATTTGCATGGGGTTTCCACATAATTCTATAAAACCAGCATTAGACATTGTGCACACTCGTGAAATGAAGCCTCTGTTTTAATTTCAAGTCTCTGCACTTCAGGAGGGACTGACATCAGGTAGAAGACAGAAAGCCTCCTTTCCTGCTAGGCGCAGCTCCCTTCACCCTGAGCTTTGGCTGCTCCTGTCATCTCCTTCTTTCTTCCCTTCCTTTGATTTTCTTATTCCTGTCTTTGTCCTTTTCCTTCCAATGCTCCTTTTTAACGGACAATTTTGTGGCAGAGGGCTGAGGGGAAGACGAATTGATGGTTTTCCCTCTCTGCCCAGTCATCCAGGTGTCCTCTCCTCCACAGTGGACAGGCCGCAGGACAGCGAAGGGGTTCAGCAAAGAGAGGAGAAGAAAAGGCATGGCAGCGGCTTAACACCAGTGCTCTATCCAGCAGCCTGGGGCAGAGCAGGGAGCTCTGCTGAAGGGCTGGGGATTAGGCAAATCAAGTGAGTAAAAGGTAGGAGTTCCTTCCCCTGTACCACTTGCATCTGTGAGAGGAACAGAACTGGTACCTTTAAATGGCTCTGTAATTTTGTGATAAGCATTTACCAATTCCAGAAGCACTTACCAGCCAGGGCTAACGTCTGGATGGTTGAGAAAAAGTCTGTTTCTTCCCCTCCCTCCTGGCCAGGAGAATTTGATACTTAATCTAAAATTCCACTGCAAGTATCCAAATGTAATATGAGTTTCCATTATTAACAACATTTAGCTTTTCCTCTCCTACAGGATGAAATTCATCTCCCCACCAAAACCCCACCAAATCCCAAATTTGTTCACACATTCAGTGCCAAGAAAACCCAGATTATGGTTAAGAGGCTAGAATGTAACTTGCAATGCCATCAAAGCACCAAGCTGAGCACAGAAGTATTATAGCTTGAGACGAGGCTCCTGAGTCAAACACATCTTTAATACAAGTGCTTCAAATGCACACATCTGCAAAATCCAAAATCTGCAGCTTGCCTTTACTCACACCAAACCCATCCCTCTAACTGATTCACACAGATCAGTCATGCAGGTCATGGTAGAGGAACAGTGACAAAGCCTGTCTTAGACCTCCAACGCCTAAAGAAAGGAAAAGTAACATTTAGTTTAAAAAATAATAAAGAATACAAATGTTTCCTACCTGTAAACACTCACCCTCCACCACACCCTCTGCTTCTCCGCCCCATGCCTTCCCCTGACAGTGCCCAGCATCGCCACAGTAGCAGCAGTAGCAAAGTCTCAGCGGTGCCCTGGGAACTGCTCCCCTACAGGCGCCTACCCCAGTGCAGGCGGGGAGCCACGGAACTATTGCAACATGGAAGGATGGGTATGAAATAACAGACTCCTCCTGCTGCTCTGGTGGCTGTCACATTTCACACCATACCTCTCTCCTTTTCACAGGCACTCTGGCTGGATTAAATGGATTAAGAACCAGTTGATAAATATGAATGGAGTTGCAAGTTGATGTGGAAAAAGGTTTTCACTGTTTCTTTCTCTATGAATGAATCATGAACAGAAATTTCTTCAAGTGCATTGGGAATTAATTCCTAGAGACTCCTCAAGCTGACAAACTGAAGAGCCAAATTTTGCAAGAAAAAAGAAGTATTTCAATTTATCTGAGAATCTTTGGCTTCAAATCCTCACTTCTGAGTGCAACATTCACTATGTAGGTTACTCCCGTAAAACAACATAACATTACAGTCCGTTTCAAGTAAAAGGATCTACTTACACTAGGAAACTTCAGATTCGGTAGCATATCTTTGCTGTATCAAATGACTGCATCTGATCAAGTCTCCCCAGTGTAGTGCTGCACACTTCAGGTGGTCTAAATCCGCGAAGAATTGATGCTGAGGAATTTAGCTGTAGATTTTTTTTTGTTGGTGGTGGTTGTTACGGTGTTGTTTTAATTTTATCTTATTTTATAATATCAGGCTTCTGTCCTAAAGATTGGAAACGCATATGCTATTCATAAATTGACAGTAGCACTTTCATATGCAGGTATGTACCTACATATGCATAGAGAAGGAGACACACAAAATTCAGATCTAATTTTACATTTGAAGCACCTTGCAAATTTATAATTGTTTGGGTCTGATGTCATGTTTAGGCTGGCTACTCACTGTAAATACACATCAGTGTGAAACTTTCCCATTTGCTTCACATGGACAGTGTATTTCAATCTGTGGCTAGAAATAAAAATACAAAGTCTATATGCACAAACTTCTAAAAAGAACAAGATCTTGAGAACATTTTTTCTGATCTTCCAAGAAAATGGGGCTTATCGCTCTCCTATATGTGACTCTGTTCAGCTGTTTGTCTGTCACTACTCCCATGTCTTTCTCCAGTAGGGTTTGAACATGTTACCTACTGTCAGCCTAATCTGTCAAAAGTCTTTAAGATTGTGAGACAGGGAAAATCAGAAGGAGCCATCATCAGATAAAGGAAACACGCCTCCTTCCTGTGCCGTTCAGCCTCCAAGAGGCAACAACAAGTAAAATGAAGGGTAGCACACCTACTGGCAAAGCAAGCTTCAAATTTGATGGTCCTTTGAGGTAAAAATAAAAAAAAAAAAGGAGACCTGGAGGTAACTGTGGACATTATATGTGCCTGGCCACAAGAAAGGAAAATGCTTGTGGAGTGTGGGAGGGAAAGGAGAGCCTTGTGGCACAGAGGCTTGCAGAAGGTCTGGATTTTTTTTGGATAACAGGAGATTTTTCCTGGAGATGAGAGGGAACACTGGGTTTTGGGGAATGAAACACAGAGGAACAGATAAATCTTTAGAAAACCAGGGTTTGACATCTGTTGGTGCACAAAATTTGTTTCAAAGGTGGGGAGGGGAGATTCTTCCCCTTTTATAGTACCTCTGAACTCTTTGATCCTATCACTTCCAGGCTCCACAGGCCTGGAAGTCTGCTCTGGGCAATTTTAGTCCTGGTTAGAAAACAGCACTTTTGGCAGCTTCACAAGAAGTCCTCCTGTGAGACTTCCAGTTGATACAGCAGCCGTAAAAAGCTGAAATAATGCAGCAATAAATACAAATGGTCTGACCTGCACTTGTGAACCAGATTCAGCCTGTGGGATGGCCTTCTTCCTGCTCCTCAGAGGAAGGTTGAAATAGGGTGGTTTGAGCAGCACAGACCATAAACACAGCCAAATACCGACTGCTGCAGGAAGAGGAATGCCAGCAAGCAGCCTGGCACTAAGTCTGAGCTTCTGCTGCTGTGGTTGCATTGAAGAAAGCTGGGACCTTGACTGGTGCTCGCCTCCTATCAAATTTGCATGTAGTTACCTCTTCCCTGCATCAATAAAGCTGGAAACCAGGGTAGCTGTGAAGCCTGGAATACTATTCATTAGCACATGGTAACCAGCTTGGATTACCTAAACAGTTATCTTTGAAGTTTGCTCAGATTGGTTAGGTGTTTTGGTGGAATCAAATCACAGGAAGGACAAAGCATTAGTGGTGAATGTGGCCCTCACGCTGTTTGTTCTGATAAACTGAAAATACTGGGTGGTGAATCCATACCGAACTCTATCTTGAGAAAGGATGACTCTATAGATAACTCTCTTCCATATGCTGCCACACAGGAGGAAATTCAAAATGCGCAGAGCAAGTAAGCTGCTTGGCGGTCTGGAGTACGATGCATCACATGGATCAGCACTTCCCTGAAGAGGCCCACTCAGGAAGAGCCAGTCAGGATGTGAATTTACAGAATCAGTCCACAGTAAGTCCAGCTTGGATGCTCAGGGCTCTGTCACATTACCACAAGAAAAGAGTGCTCACCAAGGCAGTTCAAGCATAGCAGCTAGTGCCGTAGGAGAGTAATAAACCCTTATTCCCAGTTTCTTCCTAGTAACGAGTCTGCGTAGTTATATCCTTAATGTTCTTTAGATAGAGTAAGCCACAATGCAATTAGGATGTCCATATGGAGAGTCAGTGCAGCATAGCTAGTACACTGTAAATTCATATCCTTGCTTACTGAGAATTAATTATCTTGTAGACAAGCCATGTGTCAGTGAAATCCATTTATTACTTTATAGGATGTATGGTCTTCTAGGGAGGCTGGCCCAGAAGAAACGGGAGACTGAAGCAATGATTGGCAAAGTAGAAGCATTGGTAGGAAATGTAGTTTTATGCCAAGTCAGTTGATTTAAAACAATCTGGCTCAGTTTTCAACACCCCTCCCCCATACTTCAATTTGGGTCAAACAAAGCCAAACTGAAATACTTTGGTTTGGTTTCTATGGGGAAAAAGATACTTTTTTATTTTCCATAAAGCAAATCAATACTTTTTACATGGAATTTGTTCAGTTTCTTGTATAGAAATTACTTCTTGTTCAACATAAGATTTCTACGGAAATTTTTCATTTGGTTCCACTTGAACTTATTTGTCCAAACTTGTATCTGCTGTTTGTTCACAAAGCCAACAAAGTTGATCCAGAATGAATAATCCTCTTACAGAATATGCTTCACTGGGATGGCAGCCTTTTTTTCCTCTCTGTAATCAAAATATCACTGGAAGTAAATCTGTGTTGCCAATGCACCTGTATAACAAAGACTGCCTTAAGAATTCTTGTGATTTGAAAACTAGGTCAGTTAATTGTCCAAAAAATATTAATAATAAAAAAAAAAAAAGCAGGGAATGGAAACAAATTCATACTTGAAGTTTCAGTGAGGCTGCTCTTTACGCAGTCAGGCTTGGTTATGGTTAACAAGCCTTTGAGATGGAGATTGCGTTGTGTGCCTCGTATCTTCATTTCATGTGACTGTAGAAAAAACATATGCATGTGTCAGGGCACCTTGTTGTTCCTCTGATGATTTATCATATCTTTGTGGCATGTTTTGTTTCCCACTATGAAATGCAAATTTATCTCGCAGTGTTCCTGCTGCCTGTATAAAGGTTAAAAAGATATATAGATATACATTTAATGCTGTACTTGCTACTTTTTGAGCTGGCTTTGAATGATTATTCTAGCACAAGTTTCTCCGCTGTCTACGTTTTCTAATCTTAGTTATTTTGTTTTAAATACATTTTTTTAAGGCTTTGCAGTTCAGATTCTATAATCACAGACTGGTTTCTGTCAGACTAACTCACAGAGTATGGTTTGTGCCAAGAAACCAAAGTTCACCACATCATGAGTATTCAAACATTGCTTTAGGGCATCTTAAAGGGAAGACTGCAAATACTCTTTCCCCAGAAATAATAATATTCTTATATAAATTCAGGGTTTCGGGCACTGTTGACATCAAAAGGTTTATAATTCTTGTGTGAGTAATCAGCTGAACTGTTGAAAGTACCTCAAGCTTTCTGTGTGTCAGCAAAACCCACACAGGACGGAAAGGTTGGCTGCTACCCTTGAGCTTCTCCCACTATTCCAGATTCACCCATACTGGTCACCAAAATGAAACATAATTCCCAAAAAAACCATAGAGATTCTCTGACATGATTGTACATCTACTTGAGGTTCATCTCAGCTCTTGCACAGCTTAACAGTGAGTAAGTGAGTAAGCCTTCAAATAAGCTTCTAGGCCTAACAATCTTCTGCAGTATTATTCCTAAATACCAGCCCTATTTTTCACTGAAGTCCAATTCAGAAGAAAGAGTGTGGCTCACACTAGCATTTGTTTTCTTTTCTCGTGTAAGATACTGAGCAGGTGACGTTGCTGATATCTGTGTCTAAGATATTGCCTAGATCTGTAGGATGCTTCACAACTTTCTTGTTTGCTAATTCATAACTTCTTTACTTCCTACAAAAACTGTAAGTGAAATTCTAAGCAGTAACTGAAAAAAGAGGTTTCCATACATCATACAACCATACTGTGGACTCACCTAAGTGCAAATTCTTCATATATCCCCTGGTAGTATGCATTCAACTTCTTTCTGCTCTATTTCTCACAGGCTCCTTTCCAATAGGCAGGGATTTCATTTTTTGGTTGGTTCCCATTGCTCCAGAGTGGATTTCACGCCAGTCTTGCTCTTTGCCTTCTCTACAGATAAAGGCAAAAACTGCTTACCACTTTCTTTCTCTCACAAGATGTCTACTGGTAGCTAACATTAATTATGAATCTGATTTTTTTCAGTCTTCTTTCCCTCTGACTCATTTTAACACTTATCAACTTAAAATTATGGCTCTCCTAAAAAATCTTGAGTGCAGATAAAATTTCATTTCTCCTAAACCCTTTTGCTTTCTAACATAATAAAAATAGCATACACAACAACGTGAGCTAGGAAGGAAAGCATATATGCTAAGAGTAGCTTGCCTCTCTGCTATTTGAGATAGCATTAACAGTGCTGAACTCACATACAAAATCTTGTCCTAGCTTGCTATTATGTCTCTGACAGTCACTTCAGGTAGCATTTTAAAAATCAAAAGCATAAAACTGTACATCTACTAGCAATAACCGCTATCAAATTAAATCCAGTTCTACACCTTATTCTCGGCAGTTCTTAAGACTTTCACCAACCAATTTCACACTTGGCCCAGCCCTAACTAAAGGTCTCAGCCCACCTATACTGCAACCAGGATGCAATTAGGACTGCACCAGGAGGTAATCAAGAGCACTTGTCAGCTGAGAGGGAGCAGATAGGAAAGGAGAAGACTTCTTTAAATTTAGCTACCAGCTGACCTAGCAGCTGGAGGGATGCTCCTCTGTAGGGAGTTTACACTAAACTGTTCAACTTTGCAGTGGAACAGACAGGAGAAGGAGGAGAAATGTTCAGACAGTTGGGCATTAATCCCAGCTGTGGAGCAGAAAGAGGCAGCCAAGTGGAAGACGTTGGTTCTAAGAGTGTCTCTTTGCTGCTGCTGGTGCTCTCCTGGGAAGGCCAGGCCTCCTCCTGGTGGGTTTCCAAGCAGAAACAGTCCGTGGGGAGGGAAGTAGAGTGGTTTGAGTGGTCAGAAAACTGAAGCTCTCATTTGGACAGAAGCGTGGTCCTGTTTAACAGTGTGAGCGTACCCCAAGTTAGTTTTCAGCATCATTCTGTCTGTTTAAAGACTTCTGTCCCTCAATTATTCTCAGGTTCTCCATTTTCCTTGAAAACAAGGCTTCCTGAATGACTTTTTTCCATACAGAGGCTGTTATTTAGCTCATGTACCAGGGCATGAGAAATAGGTGCAACATCAATGAAATCTCTCTTACCTGTGGCCTGAAAAAAAATCCAAATAACCCTATCTTTTAAAAAAATTATTTAGCTATTCTTAAGGTTCAGATAAGATAAATATATCCATTTAATTTGCATGCCAGCAGAATTTTACCTCCAGTAAAAGCAGATCAGTAAGAATATCTTAAACTGAGGGGAGTTTGAGTGTCTTAAGCAAAGAACCATACTTGGTTCTTTTTCTCCTGGCAGCATAAATAATTTTCCAGAGAATAAACTTATGTATTCATTAGCACCACAGCCCCTTCCACACGGGCTCCTCCTTGGAAAAGTACCAAGTGTGCACGACTATTAATTCAGATCAATATGTGACTCTGACGGAGAATGCGAAGCATACCTAACCCAGCTAACTATGCCCCTGATAAATGTTGTGAGAGCACTGTGTCACCCGTGCCTTTCCTTTCTTTATTTCCATTATCCATCAGGACAGGCCATGAGGGAATGCCTGGGAACTGTGTCGTTCTCTGCAATAAGCCACAATGCTAATGAGGCATAACAAATTGAGGAAGTATCATGTATAATCCTGATCCCTCATTGACACTATTACCAGTATAGATTTCAACTCACCATTTGTTACATGCTTAATACAGACAAAGTGGGAGGGTGTAGAAGAATTACTCCTTCAGTCACTGCATTTTTTAAACAGTTGTCATCCTCCAAGACAAAATTCTCTGGTAATACCCTCTGTTTTTGCTACTGCTGTTTCTCAGCAGGATTTGCTGCTTGTTCTTGTAGGGGGTCAGCCAGACTTTGTCTTTCTCACAGTTTCAGTTTCCTACTGGGATTAAGGGTCTAGCATATTTCTGCAACAAATCAACCGAACCCAAGATAAACAAACGTACTGAACAAGATGGCTCTGGTACATGCTTCCATTTTAGGAGTCAGCTGCAAAGTTTGTTTTTTCATAAGGTGCTCCAGAGTGATACCAAGGTGAACATACAATTTTAGTGAGTTCTCATCAAAATGATGGCATATTGTGTAGTTTGGTGGGGTTTAAATCAGGATGTGAACTGTTTCTTCATATGCGTTTATGCAAGCACTCTGTCATCCTTCCCAGGAATGGTATTTTGCATTACTTTGAAGGATCCCAGGGTGCCCTGCAGACAATGAATAATGCTTTGTTGCGTACTTATGATGGAAAATGGTAAAGACTTATCTATGGACTGAAAAATGCAGATATTGGGCCAGGCTATTTGTCTTTAAGCCACTCTCTTTTTACAATGGGAACTCAATGACAGGTTCTTATGGCCCATGGAGGGACTCCCACCAGGCTGCTCATCCCCTGCGGCTCTCCTTGTGGGTCCTCCTGATGGTGGAAGTGGACAGGAGAAACCTCACATCCACTTGCAGACCTAGGGAAGATGCTCTCTGTCCCTGTCACGACCAAAGGGATGCAGACAAGAACCAACTTCTCTCACAAAAATACACTTGGTTTGGGGTTACTCAAGCCTAGGGGACCCTAGGTGCCAGGAAATCCACTTCAGCCCCATTAGTCCAACATAATAACCAATCCCAGGTGCAACAATGTTCACTGCTTTCAAACTGGTACTTCATTGACAGCTGAACCTGTAAACAAGTGACTCCCCCCAAAAAGCTTAACCTCTGTTTTAGACTTCCGTAAAAAGGCACCAGTGCAATGCCAACATTCATCTGGGTCAGAGCCTGGCACCTCTACACATTTCAAGTGAGACGTTTAAACTGCTGCTTAATCAATAAGTAAAGAACTTTTCAAAGTGGAGCAGAAATTTTTCCATAGTAGTGAATGCATTTTAAATGGAGAGTAAGATGAGACTTCCATGGAGATCTGACAAAATAGAAGACTGATAACAGAATGAAGGTATTTGACAATGAGATATAAAGTTATTATCACTGCTTGATTAGGAAGTTTTTTATTAGTCACTTCTGATTGCTCTTCATAAATAGAGAGACCATCAAATATCCATATAATGATGGCTACTATGCATGGGTATTGTGATAGTCATACTAAATGCACTATGTAAGTGAAAGAACACTTGAATCTCTTTATAAAACCAGACCTGATTAGGAATTGTACTCCAGATGTGCCCATGTTAAACTGTGTATAACTTTCAGGCCACATATTCGTTGTGCTGAGCGATTATGGCTTTGGGATGAAGAATTAGTTCCTGTTCCATTCAGTATTTTATTTTCTGGATAAATGCAGTGGTTTTAAAGAAAAGGTATTCATTTTGGCTCAGATATGACTATTTCCATAAAAATGTACTGTATTTGAAAGGTCTTTGATTTAAGTTCTTGACATGCTTTCAAATGATCAAGTGTCACAAAAAGTGGTAACTTTTGATCTCATTAATGAGCTAACTGAACGATAGCTTAAATGTAGCATGGCATCTTCATGATTTAAATTTTTATCAGGCTATTTTAAATGGAAGGACTGATTAATTTTAATAGGATTTCTATCATAAATGGGAAAACTGTCCAAATTTTGTAACCAATACATTTTTCACTTGAAACACTCTAAAGTGAAAAGCTACTTAATCAGGTGATTCAAACTGATACAGGGCAGATCTACGGTGTTAGCTACTGTCTCATCCATAGATCTCCCATAAATTCGTTTTCAAGTGTTTGTGGACAAACAGAAATGCTTAAAATTAAATGGCAGCTCTTTGGGTAAACTCACAAAGACTTTTAAAGTCTAATTAGCTATATACTACAGCTAATTTGAAGACCTGTTTGCACAAGAGAGAGAGGCCTAAAGAAATTAGTTCAGAAAGGATGGCATCTCATGGGTGAGTGTAGCAGAAGAGAGTGACCATGAAGAAGAGGTAGAGATAAGGCATTATGGACTGATCCCAGCCACCATTCCCCTGTGCTGCTTGAGGAAAGGAGGTGAAAGAGGGTGGATGGTCGTTTTCAGTTTGCTTTTAGTTCTTACTCTATATTAATCTCCCCTACACTGACTTTGTTTAGCCTGTGATGGTAACTGATGAGCCGTCTTCCTGTCCTTACCTCAGCTCATGATTTTTTTGTTTGGTTGGGTTTTTTTCATCATATTTTATCCCCCTGTCCTTCTGAGGAGGGGGAATAGGATAGTGGCTTGGTGGTTCTTAGCTGCTCACCAGTGTAAAACCATCACAATGTCACACTGTTGCTTTATTCACTTATTGATGATTATTGCAGCTTTTCTCCCTACCTCCCGTCTCTTCTTATTTCAATGTTTTATTGTGAGAAATAACTGAAATTCACTCTCTTCAGTATGATTCAATACTCATGTAGTGACATGAAATACAGGACTTTTTTTAAGTTGAAAAGAGTGGTTTGTGGATTTTACATTAAGATAACAATAGAACATTAATAACAAAATGTGAAAGGAAGGTAATAGATTGCTAGTATGTTTTGTTTTGTGAGATTATGAAGTTGATTAGCTTTTTGTAATGATTTTTATTGCTGACATCCTGTAGCAATAAATGATCAAATCTATTATGCATAATTAACTATCATTTATTATTGTATCCACTGTTTATAATTCAACAGATAATTTCCCATTCATTATATACTACATTAGACATTCAGCAATAGTAGTGTCAGTATATAAATACAGTTACACCACGTAGATAAGCTAAGGAGACTAGAAACCCAAAAAACCTAAGTTTCTTGAATTTATGGTAGAGTTTACATTACACTCAAGATTAAGCCACACAAATCATGTGCCTCAGTTTCTTCATCTGTGCTCCGGAAGTAACAAAGCCTGCCTTTCTGAAGTGTTTTGATACTCTTAGATGAAAAGCTCTAAGCACAAAGTATTATCTGTTCGCTAGTTAACAATGCAGTGTGAGTTGCTGAAGATTGAGAAAATTTCCTTGGTAGTAACAAAGAACGCCTGCTTCACCTCATCTCCTGTTTGTCATTGTAATGGAAGCTATGAATACACATCTTTGTTGCATTATTGCAAGAGGCAGTTATTTTCTCCTTCTGAAAAAGCCACAGATTCTACTTCAAAGTTAAATGAAGATAGCATTTTTCCCCCTTTATGTTTTTCTTTTTCAAAATTAGTTCAGGAAAACTGTGAGATCAAACATGAGCTCACAAGGTCTCTGGGCATGAAATCCAATGGGGAACCAATACAAATAAAACCAGAGAAGCGAGAAGTTCTCTCTCATTAACCATGGAACTTCAAGTCGATGTTTCAACATCTTAACTATTTTAAACAAGAGTTACTACAGCAAAGTCAAAGCAAAAAAAATTCAAAATGAAAATTGAGAAGACCAAACCACTAAAGCCTGCTCTACATACAGATATATACTAGTTGTTTTTATTTCATACAAGGCATCAACCAAAATGGTTATACAAGGTTAACACTTAGCTTAGACTCATATACTACTCATATAAATACACAGTAATACAGATGCACTCTGGAAAAGATAGGAAAGGACACTGATACGAGCTCCAAGATACGGTGCTTAAAGGAGAAATACTAGATGAGAAGAGGTGAGCACCTCCAGCAGCAGCCAACCTAACTATTGACATCTCGAGCGCTTTCTAGCAGGTGGAGATAGCACACAGTTGCCTGGGCTGCGGCGCAGACACAGTGTGCATCCCCTCTGTGGTGGGGCTGGCACATTGCCCCACGTTTCCAGCAAGAGCAAAATAAGACCCTGAGCCAGATGTTGTGAAGTTCAAACGGGGGCACCATCCCAGTGATGGCATCACTTTTGATGATAACTTTCCATGCAGTCAAGGTTTAATCGAGCATAAAAGCAATGTAAAAGAAAAGGACATACGGTATACACAGTATTCTGATCAGAAATTATTTTGTTATTACAATATCAATTTTGAGATTTTTTTTTCAAGAAAGCCAGTAGAATGACAAAAAGGAATTGAAAGTGGTACTGTGACACATAAAGGAGCTTTTGCAAATTCAGGACTGTCAGACTGTGTCTGATCATTCTTGCTGTCTTTGGAGAGAAGGTGTCTGGAAACAATGAATTGTCCTGAGAGAACTGTCAAGTAGGAAGGTATCAGTTACATACTGACGTGCAGAAATAAGCAACTGTACAGGAACTTCACTTGGTCTACACAGTATATTTTGCATTTAGTTCAATACATGAACTGATTACAAGCACTCATGAAGCTTCAACAGAGACTCTAAGAATTGACTTAGCAATACTTGCACCAGCAAGGCCATAAATGAGGCAGGTGCTGGGTGACTCAGAACAGCTGGTCACAGCCAGTGAAAGACTGTGGGTTATGTCTCCATGCTAACTAACAGAACAGGAGCCTTCAAATATTAAGAAGATGTGGATTTCCCTTTTGTCAGCTCCCTACTGTGGTTTTCATGGTGCTTGGCGCTTCAGTACTTAGCACTTCAGAGAAAGAATCCCGTAACGTTGCAGCCAAAAGTGCAATACCTTAGGGGAAATAGTCTCATCTCTGGGCCATTTTCTTCTGCTCTGAAGCATGATTGCCCTTGCTCTGCTTCAGTGCTCTAAATTTGGCAAGAGTCCTGTAAAAGGAAGGCATCGTTTTCTTTTCTGGAATCTTAAAAGCAGACTTACAGAGTGCCGTGTGAAGAGTTAGCTGCACAACCAGCATTAACATTAATGAGAGATGTGGGTGTAACTTCCACGCTACAGGTAGAAAATGTTTCTCTAAGTGACTTGTTTCAATTTTTTACTTAAAGTACATTTCTACATCATTTGCCTAAGACAAGTATGCACTATGAGTCAATCACATATATTTGAATGCAGCACAACACATGTTAAGGACAGCTCATAAGTACTTCGGACCTGTTTCAAAACCATACTGGGACAACTTCACACCAATAAGTCACAGGAAAGGGTTTAAAGTGCAGATGCCTTTAGAGTCTATACTTACACAGACAATTCTTCTGCTGCTCTCACAGTTTCAAAACAATGTATGTGAAATCATTTTTAAATCCTTTTTTCTTGGTACCTTCCTAGCCTGGCTTTCTAAGTAACTGGACAGCTTCAGCCCAGGCTGTCCTTTCAGTCTTGGAAAAAAAAATAAAAAGAAAAGAAAATGGCATATAGATGTGAATGATTTAAAAATGAAATGCTTTCATCTCTCGAAACATTTCAAGTGTGTTGAAAAATACATTACAATACTAAAAAAATCAAGATTTCAAAATGTTTAAAATAAGCTGGTTTTCTTCATACTTGAATTACTCTGCAAAAGTTGTTGAGGCCAAAAACTCCTCAAAGTGCATTGTAATTTCTTACCTATATAACTTCAAATGAAATCCCCTTTTCACTTTGCATGTGTCAACTAAACAATCTATATTTTTAACAGAAAGAACTAGAGCAGATATCAAGTAGCATAAAAATATGCAAACATTTCAGTGTGCTTTTCTGTTAATTTAGATATGAAAATCTCACCAAGAGCATGTTAAACTGTCCAGTTCAACATCTCTGTCCAGCTCCAGTTGCACTTTAAAGAATAAACCAAAGGATGAAAAACCAAGATTTTGAATTTCTCTCCTATACATTTTCTGTGTGTTCCTTTTCTCACATGAAGATTGAAGCATCGGTCACTCTTCTCTTGTACTGCTTTTACTTTAGAAGCCATATTTCTTATTTTTGATAATTTTTCCACTGACTCTGTGTATGTTTTATATATATATATTTACAAGCACATTACCTTCTCCCAAGACTTCAAAGGTAGAATAAATCAGTTAAGAGGGCTACTGAGAGGGATGGTTAATAACCACAGTGGACAGGAATTTGGAATTATGGTGGCTTCAGTTCAGAGTTTGATCTGACTGTTGAAGCAGTTTGGAGATGCTTAGATTTCTCTTTGTGTCCTTGAATGTGCAGCAGGAGGTGTGGCAGGGATGGGCTCCTAAGGTACAGTACAACAAATGATAGCTGCTTAAAGATCAGAGACACGATGGCTTCAGTAAAGGACCGATGACATTTTGCCAGTATGATTTTAATACCTGGAACATCTGTGGCATCACCAAACAGCCTATGATTTAGCTAAAACATCATAAAGATATTCAGCGTCATAAAAGTAGCATTTTATTTAACCTTCCTGTAACAACTTTAAGAACAGTAATCTGTTAGAGTAGGCTGCATGTCTGGCACATGATAGAGGATGAGAATGAGTAATCAAATCTTAAATATGTATTTGTAGCAATATTGCTTCAAAGTTTTTGCAAATATTGCTAAAAAGTGTGTGATGGGAAGAAATAAAAAGAGCTACAGCAAGCAAAATAACATTTCATTGTCCTTAACTGGAAGTTGGGAGAACAGTTTCTCAGTACATCAACACAGTTTTTATTTATTGCTTCCTGTCACTTTATGCCAATCCTACAATGGCTTTTCCCCCTTCCTCTGCCACAAACAATGGAGATAAACAGTGCATCTCTGCAAAGAAAAACATTCTGAGATGGTTCTTCATGACTCCAATTAGGGACCTCAGTCTGGCACTCAGCACGCTTTGCATCTGAGAGCAGCACTGAGGTGCAGGTGCACGGCACATCCCAGTGCCTGCCAGGGACCAAACCTTGGGATCCTGACACTGGCCGGGCCCACCTCAGAAAGGGGAGAGGCATTTCCCAGCCGTGCCGGGCCTGGCCCGGAGAAAGGCCAGCTCCTGTGTGCTCAGCCCTAGAACTGCTCAAATGGGGACGTTCCTGCTAAGGGTACAGGGGCAAATGAGAGAAAACCAAAGTGCTAGCACCTCAAATCTAATGAAATTTGAGTTCTATGGAGAACATTTTGTGCACTGAAGGCATCTTTTTGTATTTATTTTTCTCAATTTTTTTTATGTCTTTCATATTTATCTGATATCTTTCCTGCGAGACAAGAAGCGGCAAATAATATCTACACTGCACTTCTGTAAGTACAGCAGCCCTGAGGAAATGAAGGATATTAGGAGAGGACATTTCACCCAAGTATCCACACTGCTTTGCAGGGTCTCTACATTTCAGGCAGCTTTCCCTGTACTATTCGTATCACCCGGATATTTCTAAGTGCTGTTTACTGCAATTAATCAGCAGTTATCTGAGACATCCCCTCCCCAGTCTCATCCACATGTCTCCTAAATCAGCGTTTTCCAGGACTCCTCAAGAAGAAATCTGGTGCCTGGGAACACACCAATGCACCCTGACCTCTGCTGCAGAACTTGGGTGAAAGTCACCACACCAGGCATGCACTGGTCAGCCAGAGGTCAGATACAGTGGTGGCCGTGGTGGCTGCTGAAGTTGTTACTGGATGTATCAGGGAGCTAGAGTTCCAGGAGAGACAGGAAATTGTCACAGCCATCATAGAAGGCAATGATGCTCTCATATGAAGACTGGCTGAGGAAGCTGGGCTTGTTCAGCCTGGAGAAGAGAAGGCTCCAGAGATACCTCATTGTGGCCTCTCAGTACTTAAAGGGGGCTTATAAGCAGAAGGAAGAGCAACACTTTACATGGTCTGATAGTAATAACACAAGGGGGAATGGTTTTAAACTAAAAGAAGGGAGATTTAGATAAGATACTAGGAGGAAATTCTTTACTCAGAAATTTGCTAATTCTTTACTCAGAGAAGCTGTGGGTGCCCCATCCCTGGAGGTGCTCAAGGCCAGGTTGGATGGGCCCTGGGCAGCCTGACCCAGTGGGCGGCAGCCCTGCCCACAGCAAGGGGTGGATCTGAGTAATCTTCAGGGTCCCTTTCAGCGCAAGCCACTCCATGATTCTATTCAACGATTCTACAGTTCTGTGATTCCATCAGGAATATAGAACACATCTGTTAGCTAACAAAGTTTTACAGAGATGAACTAAAGCACAAGAAAAGAAGTACTGACAGGAAGATAAGGAAATGAGGAGCACATCATATGAGAAGAGACTAAGGTCTTCATTCTTTTGCATTGTGAAATAATTCTGTGAGGGTGACGACTCCTTTTTGCCTACATCTAAGGATAAACACTAGGAGGGAGAAGAGCTCATTAGGTAAATGATGTAAGTGGTGCAGTAGAAAGTTGCTATAATCTGGTCTGAATAATTTTGAGCTGAAAATGAGAAAATTTTATTAACTGTCAGAACAGTGAGACTCTGGGTGCATTTTTGAAAGAAACTGTGGAAAGCAATCACCTGCTCTTCCAGAGAATCCAGCACTGAGCCTGGGGACCCATAGCCTTTGTTCCTTTGCTACTAACATGCTTTATAATAAAGGTGGGAGAACTAAGATGAAAAACTATCCAAAGGCAAAAGTGCTTCATGATTTCTGCCTGTAAATATGCTTCAGCCTTCATTCTCAGATGTCATAAAATGAAGGCAAAATCAATTCATGAATCTGTAAGGGGTGAGGAGCAATAAGATCATCAGAAACAGAACCACGTTTTCATCTAGTTACCCCTGTACGGTGCTCAATAACATTTGGCTAAAGTGTGTTATTTGCATGTTACCTGGGGTGAAGACAGAAGTAATACTGTTGCACCATCTCACATCCATTGGCTTGCGTAATGTTGTTCTTAACTTGCCCAGTCTTTTCCAGCACTTTGGATTAGGCCTTTAGAGCTCTAGGAATCACTGACTGAAATGCTATGCATGCAACCCACTTTTCAAAGTGATGACTGGATTAGTCAATGACACTCGTGAAAACACACATAACCAGAAACATGAGGTTTTGCACGTCCTTGAAGTAAGAATGTTGTTGTTTATGTCTGTACAAGGCTTGTCTATGTGACTATTTCTGTGGAGGAACTAATGAAGTCCAGTGATGAAGATAATGTGCAGTGTGGTTATTTTGATTTCTTTCCCACATTCTGCACTGTTTCAGTGTGGTGCTTTCTAGTACGTAAAGCTACTGTCTAGATTCATCTTCATATCTGTAAAATGTATTTGTATTTATCACACTCACATTTTATTTAAATACAAAATCATTAGTACTTGTTCAGGAATTTGCACTACAACTGTGCAATGTAATTCTGCATATACACCAAAAGGCAAATATGCACTTGTGACAACAGGGAAGAAACCCTACAATGGCCTAGGTTTCGATTTTAACTAAGGTAAATCCAAAAGAACAATAGTGAAATCAAGCCACTTTTAAAATATGCTGTTAACTTACTAATTTAACTAAGACTAGAATCTGCCCCAGCATCAGAATCTAGAACATTAATAAATAATGAGATAAATAGTAACTACAGAATTAAGCAATTAATGAATTCTTTTTACCACATTAAAGGTCCTGATGTAGACCCTTTAGCTCTTGCTAATGAGAAAACCAGACAGTTTTTCTCACAGGCAGTCTGTCAGCTTTCTTCAGGCATTTCATGAATTTTGGTCAGAGTGTCCATGATAAACAGTAGATGTCCAGGATGGCATGCACCGTCCTCAGAGCAGAAGGACGCCTAAAGCCAGGCTAAGGTAGTCCAGCAGTCCAAAACTTTGCTTCATGGTTTATCAAAATTTGGCAAAAGAGGCGAGCATGCCGAGTGTTTAGAAACATAATTATTTGGTCCTTCCAGTTGTTTTGTATGAACTTTTCTTTCTTTTCCACATTAATCTAATTTATGAGAATAGACATGAGCTGTAAAAAGCCAATTATTTGACAATTTGAAAGGTGTAGGGGGGAGTTAAAACAGTCACTAAATAATAATGGCACTAATGTTGAATGGCATTCAATTAATATTTATAACAAGTAGCAATATTAACAGCAGAATTAACTTATTTTTGTATGTCTGACAGCTCTCTGGTTGATTAAGAATTGCATGATGATATTTTACATATTTCCCATGCAAATACAGTATTATTTACAGAATTATTTTTTTCCTTAATTGAAGTTTTGTTTTGAAATCACTGTCTTCTGCTGTAATAAAGCTCCACAAGTGATCTTATTAAGGATTTGATTTTTTTTCTATCATCTTATCATGCAAATCTACATTCTACATAGGTTCCCCTGAAGGTAATGCCTCATATTTATTTCCATGGAAAATAAAGCAGATACAAAGAGCACAATAACACTATCTGATAGAGCAAATTCTCAGCCATGAAACACTATTTTTCAACATAGTCACCACCATTAGCCATGCAATTTTGCCAGCCGTGCACAAGAGCCTGCATGCCACACTCATAAAAATCTGCACCAGAGGAGGTGACCCACTGTTTCACAGCTGTTATGATGGCATCGTTGCTAGGAAAATGTTGCCCACACAGTCCATCTTTCGTTGGCTTGAACACATGGAAGTCAGAAGGTGCTAAATACGAACTACACAGTGATTGTTGTAGGACAGTCCAGTCAAGATCGGCCATGTGCTCCACGGCTGTCAAACTGGTATGGGGCCTGGCCTTATCATGTTGCAGGAGAAAGGTTGCCTTTATCTCTGGCCTGGCTCTGGAAGCTGGAACCATCAGCTTAGTCATGATGTAGCGGTCAGAGCGGATGTTTGTCCATGTTCCAAGAAGTCCAGAAGGATCACCCCTTTCCTATCCCAAAAGACAGTGCACATCACTTTACCTGCTGAGGGCTGCATCTTGAACTTTTTCTTTGATGAGGAATTCATGTGTTTCCACTGAATGGCTGTCCAAAATGCGGCTTGTCTTCCATGTCACTGTCACCACTGCTGAAATGCACTACCACTGCCTCACTGTGCTCACATCTGCAGTCTGGTCTCCGTCAATGATCAGCAAGTGTTGATAAATGTCAGTGGGTGGCATTTTTTCCACATGGAGGAATTCAATTCCACACCTTGGCTTCATCCGCACTTCCATGTCAGACATCATTTTGTCAGACTCAGACTTACCCTCTGCTGCCATCTGTCATACGGCAGTAAAATTGAATGGAATATTGGTGGGAAGGTTCAACCTCCACTGCCATACCACCAACACCCACCTCTGATGTTGTGGGCCAACATAACAAAGTAGGAGGTTCTACTTTTGAAGCGTCCCTCACATGTGCTTTATATTGGTATAGTCCTTTAACACATAACAGAAGCCTTGGAAACAGAGGAAGATTTGCTCAGAGGTTGGCAGGAAGACCTTGTAGCAGTAACCACAATGACAGGAACAGTAGTAACAAGACTTCTTCTGACCCCATCAAGTGTTTGTGCTATGGTACTTCAGAAATGCGCAAGGAAGGTGGTCCTTGCCTCATACAATTGCAGTGCAAACTCTTTCACTTTCACTACGCTGATTTAGGGAATAGTTTGGGTGAAACAAGCCTTGACTACGTGGGCGGAAGTGTTCAGTTAATATTATTCCGTAGCAGTACTTTGATCTTTACCAATTTGCCTGCTTGTCTATTTTTACCTGACAATAGCTAGCACTTTCAGATGCACCTGTCCAATTTCCATTGCTCTCAGGTTACTTAGAAGAAATCTACATGCAAGCCTAGAAGAGCAAATAAATGTCTAGTCAGATTTATGGAAAGAAGCAGACCAGGAGGTGGACTTGCACTGAAAATCATGGGAGCTGAATATTTAGCCTAGTTTCCATTAGACATCTACTGCATCTCTACACAGCTAAGAACTCCTCTAAACTTGAGTTTAAGGAGTTTTGTAAAAGGATAAAAGAAAGGAAAACAAAGTAAGGGTTTGGAGCATTCACCTTAGCTTCTCATAATTGACATGGAACATCGTGAGCATCCCACAAGAGAGTACCCTGTAAAATAAATGCAAAACCAGTAGCTTTCTGTACACAATGTGATGGGCAATACAGTTTAATACTGTGAGGATGGTGTGCACGAGTACAGAAAGCACTTTTGCACTAATGTCAGTCAGCACAATTTTGTGTATTTCACTTCCTACAGGGAATAATTTTCTTCAGTTTTTGATCAGACTTACTTGACCTAATTCTCACTTTGGTTCCAAAACCATGTAGATATTTTACTAAGTTATTGGGTTAGGAAATTGGAGGCAAAGACCTAATTGAAATGTGGTTCTAATGGTACAGACAACGAAGAAAAATAGCTTAGTTCATCCAAAATATAATGTCAGAGGAAGGGTGGAAGCCCCCATGACATGACTCATTTAAAATTTCCCTGGCAAAGACATTAGGCAATAGGCAGTCTCAGTCCTGTAGTGATTCAGTATGATGATACAACAAACTTTTCTTTTTCCCACATTAGTGATTCTGTGCTAAAAGTCTGCACTGGGATATGTTTCTCAGAACCACTTTAAGAGAGAGGGAAGGACAGAAGTGGAGGGAGATGGAGGGAAGAAGTTTCACTGGTGTTTTTAAAGTCTTTTTCCACTCTCATGATTTTCCTACTTATAGTCCTGCCCTGCTTTAAACAAGAAAGAAATAAAGAATGAACATGGCAGCAAGAATTTATCTCCACCTCTAATTCCTTCCATTCCTCTCTGAATGACATTCAAATGCCAGGCTGTGAATAAAAGTGTCTTCCAGTTGCCACTTTTTCATGCACTCCAGAGGCAACCACAATGACAAGTTCTGGAGCTACAACTGTATCTTCATGCTCTTTTACCATTCCTTTTCTTCTGAGTCATCTACATTATCTGAGATACTCTAGAAACAACACCTATCAAGTTATTCAGAAAGCTCTATTAAAGAATAATTATCAGGTATTTTATACATCACAGGAAAAAAAGGAAGGATGTATAAGTGGAAAAAGGAAATGGATCAGCTTGCCTTAGCAGGTAAAAATAAACTCAATATGCCTAAACTAATGCCTCACTCTGTCATAAACTTAGTGTTTGACATTGGGCAAACCATAGCCTGACTCCACCTCTGCTCCCAAACTGCAGGATAGGAGTGCTACAGACGTTAACTGCAGGATAGGAGTGCTACAGATGTTTTCCTTCTTGAGTGCAGTGGGCTGCGTTGAGGGAAACCATCTGTCTTATAAGAAGTCATAAACCTTTTCTGCAGAACAAAAAGAACAACATGAGTAGAAAACATACCCAAAATTATGAGGCAATTGCAGACTACAGTTCAGACTGTTACAGTCTAGACCAGTTATTTAATTTGGTACTTACACATTGCCATTCCAATAAAGTCTACTAGAACACATCTGAAAATATCATGTATACATTCTTTGCTTGGACTAAGTGAAGTGCTACCTTACATAATAAATATAAATATGCTCTTCCGAAGCCTTAAATGAAGCCTCCCCTGTACCTACCTGCTTAAATTTGCTCAACACATAAAGTTTAAAAATTATTTTCTTTTGACAGTTGTGCATACTCCTCTTCCCTGTAAATGTAAAAGTTAAGCTGAATAACAGTAAAAAATTCAGAGATCAAATTCTGATTTCAGCAGTATCTGGGAAACTTTAGGCAGTATTTTCAAAGGAACTAGGAGACAAGGCTGTTCATAAAAACAGCAAGAGAACACAGCCAGGTGCATCTCTCACCTTTCTTCTTTTTCTCCAGTATTAGCAGATCAACTCTCGCAGGAGTTACCACAGCAGGCAGGAATGCACCTTCCCAGAGCAGAGCCTGGATTCCTGCCCTGGAGCAAGGTATGCACGCTGGCCCTCTTGGCTGAAAAAGTGGCCTGGGGAGACTGTCTTATCCAACAGAGGTGAGGAGGATGAAGGGTCTCCTCTCTTCAGCAGTTAGACTGGGAAAGCAGGAGAAGCTAAGGCAGCTACCTGGAGCCCCTTGCCCGTAGATTTGGATGCCTCTGATCTCTAAAAGCAGCTTTGAGCACCAGACTGAGGTATATTTGGGAATGAGAAAAACTCAGCATCTCCATCTTGCTGGAGTTTTTCTACTGTCCTCTGTATTTGAAGACCCACCAGGTGATGCCATAAGAGAGGGAGGGAAATGATTTCAACTGTTTAGACAAGCAGATAGGAGCTTCTGGATTCCAGTCCCTACTCCATTGACTGCATAAGCATTTTTTTCAATAGTAATTTACTATTGAATGAAGTATGAAACTAATCCAGGGAGCAAGGACATACTCCTTCCAGTCAAATGCCCTAGCCTTCAGGCTGTATTCTCACATATAATATTATTATTTTTATTAAAAACATAAGAATATATGTATAATGTGGTGTTTATTCAGAGGCATTCTCTGTTTCTTAGTTATTTTTATTATTCTCTGACTGACTTTAAACTGCCCATAAATGTGCCCTGATTGTTGTAAGTCAGGACTTCTCCTTAGAAGTGAGAGCTGTGAGTAAAAATCCCTTAAGATAAAAGCAAAAATGAGGATAAGTTTCCCACACCACGACTGAGTGCCTTAGCTCCTGACCCAGGGAATGGAAGGAGAAGAGGGGTAGGCATCTCCCTTAATGGCATTTCATGAGAAAGCACAGCTGTGCCCTGCAACCATCTCGTCCCTCCAGCTGTTTGCTGGGAACCTGCATCTGCATGCATCTCCATCAGGTGCTCCAACGCAATTTAGGAAGGAAATAGACACTAAACAGGCCAGTCCAGTCCAGCCTGAGGAGCCTCCTGGCCTGAACAAAACCCAAACTTGGAGATCCAAAGGTCAATGGTGAGAAGTGAAGTACCTTTAAGGCTGTATCTGAGGTTAGTGTTGGGTTTAGAAGACTTTAAGACCTTACTGAGGGGCTGAGTCCCAGCACTGATGTCTCAAACAGGTGGGAATGACTCATGCTAGCCATTGAGAGCCCTACCACTGAGGTTACATAAGATGTAATCACATCAGAGTATAAAAATTCCCACCAGATGGTCCTTTCCTTTCATCCACAGCGAGGCTCTGGGATATCTTCACAGGAAGTCCTGGACATGGGAGAAGGCTCCCAGTGACCTGCCAGGGACTCACAGCCCAGCTTCATGAGCTTGTGCTGCAGAAAAGCATCTAGACATCGGGATGTTTATTTGAACTGCCCCAGACACAAACTGTCGAGGTTCCCTCACCCTGTTGTAGCTTGTGGCAGGCACAGACTTCTTGTTTCATTGGAAAGGAGACGTGGGAGGGAATGCGGTGGGCAGCAAGCAATAACAAGTATAAGAGAAATGTTCATTTCAAGTAATTGAAGAAAACAGTTAGATCCCTTTTTGGTCATGTTTTGAAAGTGAAATGAAAGGGGCAACCTTCTGATTTAAATTGTTTAAGAAAAAAAGAAAAATAATAAGAAAAGCACACTGTGTATGCAAAAAAAAAATCTAAAATTTGCCTGAGCATAAGTATGTTAGCAAGTGCAGAATTCTCCAAATAAGGACTCAGTGTGCATCAGAGGGGCATGAGCCAGGTCTCATGAGTAAACAAAATAAAAATACCAGAGGGAATGTTTTAATAGCTTCTTTTAATTCCCAGTTTAAATAGATTCCTTGCTTAATTTGTTAAAGTATGAAGCAGTGTTGATTTGGTAGTTGTTATCGGTTTGTTTTACTGAATGTGCCAGGGCCTGATCCTGGGCAATGTTGGGATGGGTTTACACCAGCAAAACTGCACTGGAGCCAGGAGCAAACACCATGCACAAAGCAAAGGACTAGAACCATGACTTCCAGCAGGCTGTTTTACAAATTTAACCTTTTAATCGATGGAAAATCACCATTCTTCTGACTACTGTAAAAGCATAAGATTTAAAGCTTTGCTGAAACCATGCAAATCTAGTAGGTTGAACTTTCCCAGGAAAGCATATTAATCTGTCAGCTGAAAGAGTTTCTAAAAGAAATACTGACAGGGTATTGAACTGGGACTGGGGAAACCTGTGTGCAGTTCCTGGCCTGTCTCTACCACTTGGCTGTTTGGCAGCTTTAGACCTGTCTTCCCTGCATGGTGCCTTGGTTGCACGCTTGGAAACTTGAGGTGATGAAACCATGCACAGTAATTAGCCATCCACCAGTAGTGGCAAACTTTATCAATAGTTGCGAAGCCTGGGAATTACTACCTTTGGAAAATTTCTCTGCTGTTGCATCACTAGATGCCTGCACCCAAGACACTGAGCTTCGCTGCTCCTCCACTTACTCGCATAACATTTGGACACAAGGCATTTTACCCTCTGTGCAGAGGAGTAGTGATAACAAATTATACTTGCAAAGTCTCTTGGAAGCATTAATTATTAAACACCATCATCTGAATCTGTCTAGAGTATCGAAAAGTTGGCCAAGTTCAGCAAAAACTTGAGGTACAGATTCTCATTCAAATTACTACCCTTTTTGTTAAATGAATTTTACTGATCAAAGCCTGACTGAAAAACTATTAGTTGTGAATGGCAACGACACCTACAGTTTTCAAACCTGATACCGTTCTTTTATCCTCAAACCGGTGGAAATAACTTTCATTTTCAGTTAAATGACTCTAGACAGCCATTATTTCTATCTGGCTCCATGCCTACTGTCCAGTTAGTTGTACAGGCATTTAGTTAGTAAACTCAGTGCCATTTATTTGAGGTTTCTAAAGAAGGATATTATGTAGAAAAGAAGAAAATTGGCCCAGTGCCATGAACTACTGCTCAAAACTCATAAATAATATCTTCTACAGGAGCTATAATTTGAGGAGAGAGATTAGCTATGGCACTATGAATTATTATATTTTTGTCTCCACCCCATTCTCATATCCTTTGCTCCTCAGACACATTTTTACCAGGTGGACAGGCAGGTTTTTAATGCGAGTGGAGTTCTGGCTGAGATCTGGGTTTTACCTCCAGAGCTGGATGAATGTGATCAATTTATCCCTTTCCTGCTCTGATTTGTCTGCTGGCAAATCACCAAGCAATTCCCAGCTAAGAAAATGTCACTGTAAGATGATATATAGGGTGAAATGGAGAGCAGTTCCTTCCTCAATATAGCTGCGGATGATATAGTCAATGATAGCCATTTTAAGTGGAGAATAAAATTCAGTCATCTAGCAGACTTCCATCTTGTTTATATATTCTGAAAAAGCTGTTACACTGGAAACATTTTATTTGCACGGCCAATGAAAGCTATTTTAGATGTAGAATAAAGTTCAGTCTAGTGGAAGGCAGAACTTCATTTTTTAAATGTATCCTGAAAGAGTGCTTACACTGAAAACATCTTATTTACATATTCACAGTCAAGAAAATCCTGTCTTATTAAGAAAACGGAAGAAAGTGTGTGTTGCCTGAAGGTGCCTGGGCTCATTTCACAAATGAGGCTTAAGCACAGTGCTAGCTCTCCAACTCGTGGGTGCCCTGAGCCCCAGGGGGATTTGGCACCTAGATGGCTGTGGTGCGGAAAGCAAGGAGATTTGCTGAGCAAGCAACCCCCTAAATCAGACCATAGACAACATGCACCCTAAACCACTGACACCTGCATGCATAACTCCAGGTGTTGGAGAAAAAGTACCAGTATAAAGATTGAGTATTAAAAGGGGATTTGGGGGGTCTTAATTATAGACCTGTGCCCTAAGATTGTAGTTGAGCATCTAGACTCCCATTTGGTCTAACCTCTGTTTTCAACCTCTTCCTGGCTGAAGTTCTTTGAGAAAAACTCCCAAGTTTGTTCTGGGTGTAGATGAGTAACTATACTGAACTTTCAGGGCAATTTATTCATCTTCAGACTGCCGAACTCAGTCATCAGGTTATTTCAAGAATGGGAATGTTGTCCCGCTCCGATTATCGGAGTGAGGGGAGATTCTGTAACATACCCGGAGTGAGATTAAGACACAAACGAGGTCAAATGTTGTCCGACCAGTTTAATGGGAATTCTGGTCAGTGAGGGAGACGGGGATGGGGAAGCAGGCGATAGTAAAAGATAGGAAGTAAGAGCAAGGGTTACAGATAGAAAGCGGGGACAGTCACCACCGTGGATCCCACGCCGTTCTATCAGACCAGGAATATCTTCAGGTCCGTGTGGGAGCGAGGGAGCGAGAGTGCAGGAGGAGCAGCAGCAAGCAGGCATCAGGCCGTCAGGTCTCAGGCAGCAAGCAGGAGCAGGCTTCAGGCAGCAGACGTCAGGCATCGTCAGGCATCAGGCAGGAAGCAGGAGCAACAAGCAGGCATCAGGNTGGGCAGACTTTGACACAAGAGAGTTCTCACAGCAAACTTTGAGACAAAAGATTCCAAAACAGTCTCTTACAAATGTGTAGGCCAAAGTCATGCAGATAATGCTTTCTATATTTCTTTGAGGGAGTTTAGAGGCCAACCCTTAGTAGAGACTGCTGTTTCCTTTTCTAGTGGTTGTGGCTTTGCACATTTCCTTGCTACAGAACAAACCTAATCCAGCAAGAACCTTTGGATCTGGAGAGGAGACCGGAAGAGAAGTGAGGGAACAATTTGTCCTCAGACCATGAAAAGACAGAGTCCTGGGGTTATTCATGATAGGAAGAACAAGGAAAAGAAGACCTCCAACAGTCTGAAAGTGTTTTTTGCAGGGGTCACAGATTATGTTTTCTTTCTTTGCTTTCCTTCACAATTGTCTGGACAAGTGGGCTTCCCCCCCGCCAACTTTGCCTGATAATATGATCATAGAAAACAGTTTGGAAGCAATGTGACTTTCCCAGATGTCAGAAGCTGCTGAACAAGCACAAAAGAAAGCTAGGATGGAAGAGTCATGAGGACATGAGTCACAAATTTCTTTCAGTTCTCATTTCAATTCCTTCCTGTCTCCTAACAAGAAAACAGCTACAAGAGTGAGTGCAGGCACATCCATAGACACAAAGAAAGTTTGGAACACAAGAGATATTATTTAAGAAGTAGCTGCCAATTTAAAGAAGTGACATATTATTTCTTGCCTATTTGCTTGTAAAACATCATAAAGGAAAACTCTATGTCAGGTTTGCTAATTCTACTCAGATCAATTAGTCAAGTTACCTGGGTTTGCACGGTGTCCCAGTAAATCCTGTAGCTCATTCTTTTTTTCCTGGCCCACCCTACTGGTGCTGACAGGGGAAGAACTGATTCTTTGCTCTCCTTAGCATGAGGAATTCCTCACAGAGCTGAGGATTAAATGTGGCTGTTTTAAACAGATTGCCTTCTCCTCAAAGTGATGTTAGTTAAACAAAGCTATCGTTTCCTATCACAATATTTACGCTTGCTACTAGCTCTTCTGTCTCCAAGTTACTTGCTAGTGCAAGGTGGTGATCAGAGAAGAGGAAAGTCTGTATTTTGGGCCTTTTTTTTATTTATGAAACACTGGAAGAAAGATTAAGTAGCATTAATTCATCTTACAATGTTTTCACAGCAGAAAAAAAAGTTGGCAAAAAGTATATTATACAAGCTCAGTCAGCCAGCTCCCAGGGTTGTACTGCTATTTGCCCTGGGCCAATTATATTTTACATGATCAACACACCCAATAATTAAATAATTATATAATGAATTGGTTTCTTTTGGAAACTCTATAAAATGTCATGGACCAGAGAATATTTATCTTGCCTCTGTGATTCCTGCTGAAGAAACATCTGGTTCTTTTTTCTTCAATCAACATGAAGCCTGAAGGGGCCCAAATTCAAAAGCAATTATATTTTATGCCATTTATGTGCATTACAGGCTGACAAATTTAACTTGTTGGAATATGTGATCCCACCCTCCCTATCCAATTTATGTTGATCACATTTTCAGACAGCCATGGAAGGAGCTATTGCAGATTGATAAAAGTTTTTATTTTATCAACTCCTATAACTTCATTGCCAGAGTTTACAATAACTAGGTATTTGTTTGAACGTAAAAGCAACCACTAGACTGTCCTTCCCTTCTACAATGATCATCGTCAGGGAAAATCCCAGAAAATGTCTCTTCGTATACACCTTGTAGCAAATACTTCAAGAGCCTTCATTTGATTTTGAAAGAGAAGTAGTTTTTTTTTTTCTTTTAAAAACGACTTGTTTGATTGGAAAAGGATAGAAGATTTTAATGAAAGAAGACTGCAGTTTGCAATTTCTGGATGGTATAGCTTTCTGCTTCTAATAGATGATTTATTTTGAAACTCAGTGTTTCAGGCTTCACAGTTTCAAACACTGTGTGGAAGCTGGAACAAGTCTTGCAGAGCATTGGTACCTATAATGTTTGTTCATAAGCGTTCGTTAGGTGTATTTGAACATTTTGCCCCCAGATGCTATCATCCTAGCAGAGCTCAGAAGGCAAGCTGGCAAGGAGACCCTGAAGTACCTCTCATCTCACAATGCAGGGTGTCAGAGATTTAATACATGGTAATATTTCTTACAAGTTTTCTTTGAGTCAAAATCCCTTGGACTGTGCTAGGAAGCTGAAACAGCACCATGACAATACTCTCAGGAAAGTCTGATGTGGGTGGATTAAATGTCAGGCTGCTAGAAGTACTGCCTTTGAGAAGAATAGAGAAACAAAGACACATCTTCTGTAAGTATTGTCATGTATTCAAAAAAGACAACTTTAGCCTCCTCCAACTTAGACAGTTGATCTTGAAACCTATAAGATCTAATGACAACAACAACAAAAGAATAATACATGTTGGGTGAGCTATTGGGATTTACAACATCACCACTTTGAGCTTTTCTTCCAACTTAGCAGAAGCTAACTAGAAACTAACTTAAAAATGTTACATATTTTCTCCAATATGCAGAAGTGTGAAAAAATGCAGCAAGAGCTCAGCACCTTGTAAAGGGGATGTTATGGCTGCTCTACTGAATGAGTCTTATGAGTCTCTTTATGCGACATACAAGTTAGCTCCAATATCAGTAATTACATTTTACCAATGTAATTCCCATTTTCAGTTTCTGCGGTGTCTTTTTTCCCATCTGGCATCTTCAGCTGTTTTACTGTAGAGAGGATGAAGTGGTGGGGAAGATGTGGATTTCGATAGCTGCATTCATATAAACGTATAAGTCAGTTTCTTAGCTTTGGAAAGTATTTTAGGATCTCTTGACTACATTTCTTCTCTGTGCATATACTCGGATCACTTCTGTATATTAAAAATAAAACATGATTTTGCTGCAGTTAACCTTCCAGAACCAAATTACCTGCACAGGAGTGATCTGTAGCTAAGCCTCACTTGGAAAAAACAAGTATGGCTGGCTTGTTCCAGCCCTCTGTCCTTCCTCATCAGCTCTGAAGATGCCACAGCTATTGCGTCTTCCCTCTCCCTGGGCTGCTCGTCACTTCCTTTCCACTCCTTCCACATCTGTGGCCTGCTGCAACAGCTCTTAACCGAACGCACCCAGTGACACCCTCCAAAAGCTGCTGGGCTGAGCCAGCACCTCAGCCCTCCTCTGGGAGCCATGGGCGAGACCTGTGCTCATCCTGGGAGGAGGCACAACGGGCCGAGCTGGGTCCGGCCCTGTGCCCCCACTGCAGTGCGCTCATGCCTCCCTCATGAGCTGCCTCCCTGCCTGGAAACTGCTTTGCTGGTGAATAACTGTAGATGAGGCCTGCCTGAGGAGCTCAGCCACCTCCGCCTACTCACAGCTGCACGGCTATACATCAGCTCCCAGCATCATATAGCTAGACCACAGTGCTCCTTCTTTCCAGCTTCTAAGCTGTATGAAAAGGCAGCTAAAAATACCTTAAATACTTTCCTAATGTTCCTTTTCCATGTAAGCAACTGCTGTGGGAGGAAGTGGCTTGTTCATTTTTGTCTGGTAGGGGTGGTTCACTGAGCAAATGTTTAAGAACGCCTATACAAGACCATACTATCTGATGAACTAATCAATTGCCAAAATCGTGTTAAAAAGAAAGAAAAAAAAAAAAAAAGCCTTGTATAGCTATCCAAGTTCAGAAAGCTCCTTGAACTTCTGAAGTAACTTTTAGGCCATCCTATAACTTGAAAACTGCTGAACTGATGTTTTCATAAATATTCCCTCACAGGCATACAGCAATTGGCTGTGTTGACAAATGGGAACTTCTGCTTGAGCCAAAACTTTGGCATTAGGTTTTTTCTGGAAGCCAGCGCAGAAACACTACTCTGGCTCTGACAGAAAAGGCAAAACACTCACCGGTCCAGTCTACCACTACTGACATATTTCTAATGTCATGAAAATGTCACAAATCCAGGGTAAGACCACTACCAAGGGAGGTAAATTTTCCATGGCCACCTTTCCCAAATACAGTATCTGTCCTAGCGCCTTTGCCTAACAAAGCTGGTGTTCCTCATTTCGTTATTAAACTGCATTCCCAATGAGTGTTGCACTATCTGCAATTTTCTGCAAAAACTTTTCAAGCACAGTAACAAGTATTTCTTGTTACAGCTTGAAGCTAGAGAGAGCTGTCTGCCAGGTTGGCATATAGAGCCCCAAGTGCTGACTGATGTTGTAATGCCTGAGTCAGCGCTGAACCACTGCCCTCACACAGCTCTAGGAGGGCTGGGTACGCCTTGATTTGAAACAGGCGTAAGATTATGAGCACTTCCTCCCGCCATCCTCCTCCCAACAATGGTAATTATAAATCCCATGGTATTTTTTTTCACAAGAAAAGGGCCGTTAGCTTAAGCTGTCCTCGCCAAAATTCTATTTCAGGTCATTTCCTTTGCCCTCCCACACTCCCTGCCTCTTTAATTTAGATCTGATATTCATTCTTGTAAACTATGTAGTGTTCCTTTTTTCTGACCTAATTAAATGGTGAATCCATTGCAATAAATGGTTGAGAAATTTGTTTCTAGTAAAAGGATCAAAGCAGTTTCATCTTCTTTATGTGTTCAGAACACTTTGGACAGAAAACTAAAATAGAATTAGGGCCTGATTTTGTTCTTCTTCAAATACTTTATATTGTCTGCTTGTTGCAAAATTCCCAGTAGTTACAATGGACTTGAAATATTGTAATTTGAGGAGAGAGATGTCTGGAGGTAAGAGTTTGAGCAACAATTATTTCTTGAGGGTCTCAGCTCCCACTGCTCATATGCGACAGCAGGTACTGATGAGGGTCTCAGTGTCTTCCAAAATCAGATCCAATGTATCTCAAGTTGGGCCTCCAAAAGCAGAAAAAAATTCTGAAATTTTTGACTTGAGCAAACACAAGTTTTCCTACTGAGCTACTGTAAGCAGAACATGAATGAGGCAGCCCTTTGTATAGAGAAGTTCAGCTATAGTAACAAAAGCAGCTTTTCTAGGCAGCTCATTAAGCTAGCATTCATATCACCTTTGGAGAATCTCTTATCTCACCCTTGTGCCATATGTTTTGGCCAGTCCCAGTTAGCATTGAAAGACTATAAAATAATCACAGCAAATACCTAAAATAATGTAGAACTCTAAAACAGAGTCAGTAACATTTCTTGTAAGCATTCTGTATCAGCCAGACTTCTTGCTAATGCTAATGCATAATGCAGGCAAACCACCAGATTCTTCACTGAAATAACTGGCCAAATGCTTCTTGATTTTAATGAGACTGACTCTCCAAAGTAAGTTCAGAGAGAGATTTTTCTCGTTTAGGACCTTGACTTTGTGGGGGTTGTTGGGACTACTTATCTATCCTGCTATATTTATGTCTTCCAGAGTGATTGCAGGTGGAGTCATTATTATGGAATAGCCAAGCCTACTCTAGCATCGCTCACTCACAAGGGTAGTTCTTTAAGAACAGCTATGCCAGGAAACTTCTTCACATTCACTGGTAGCAGTTCAAAGTGACTGCAAATCTCAATCATTTGGTAGTTCTTGGGAGCCCATCAGAAACAAGCAGCTCCCTTGTTCCTGGTCTTGGTAGATACCTGTCCACAGCTCAGCTGGCTGTAAGTAGACATCTTGGTGGATATACTGAACTGTTTTTGGCATCTCAGGAGGGATTACCACACTAAACCTTTGACTCAGTAGAAATCTATGTGGGGAAAGCTTGTCCTGCAGACGGCTGTGTTGTACTTATTCTACATGGAGGGCACAAGCCTCCACAAAATATAACGTTGTCCCCAGTAAAAAATGTCTTTTTCCACAGCAGCTTGAACTATACTAGTATCTATTTTTCTCCCTAAAATTGGTATCTGTTATGGCTGTTGTAGTCTCAGTGCATTCATTCTATAGTCCTGTAAAAAAGTAAAGGAAATCCAAAAGGTCTACAATACTGTTTTGGAAATGAAGTGCTCAAAGATACGGTAAGGCTCTAGACAGACAGTGTCCTCCTGATTCGGAAGCGTTGTAGTACCATATCCTGGCAACTCTCAGACTCACCAAACCTCAGAATTGCTACTGGCTGTCTGCTTTTTCACACCTCCTGTGGCACTTAATCTCAGCCACGCTATCTGATACCATTTTAAGCTCTGTAAGGCAAATTTTCTCTCTTACAGGTTAAGAAGTGCTCACAGAAACTAATGAGGGTAGTAATACTGGCAAAGGGTAAAAGCAAACAGGTGAATGGTGGCAATTTGTTAAAGCACACAGTTGTTTGCTAAATTAATGTCTATCCATGGCATAATGGCAGACTTTCAACAGGATTTAGCTGCTTAACTCTTGCCTCATTACCTCTGTGAATGATGAAGTCTCTATCCACAAAATCCCCCTTGGCTGCTAGTCCTTACATAGTTTAAAGGTACACAGAATGCCTATGTTTTCCCCAGCAACTTTAAGTATCTAAAAGTCTGTTTTGAATTTGTCCAGGACTTCCGGCATATTCACAGTGCCACATAGCCAGGCCCACTATAGGGCTGATTGACACCTCCTTGTCCTGCCCATGGAGGACAGAACTAGTATGTGCTTTTGGGGCACTCCTCCTGCAATCAGCCTTCCCACACATCGCCCAAAGAAGGTCCAGAAGAAAACTCTGTTTGACCCTCCTCCTCAGACACCTTGTAACTCAGCAGTTAAGAGTATTCAGCAAGACTTCAGTAGATTGTGATTTAGTTCTACTCTCTGTTTGGGAAGATTTGGACCCACGTTTCCCACTGCATATCCTCTAAACATGGGACCATGTTACACAGACAAGGAAGTCTTTTGCAAACCTCTTTTGAAGTGGTTCCTCTGTGCTTGGACTGATGAAGTATTCATTGGGCCAGAGAGAGTACAAATGAGAAAATAAGCATGACTCCACTGCCTTGTGATTAGAGCTTTCCCCAAGGTGGGAGACCTTGGGGGTCCCTGCTATAATGGCTATTTAATGCTGTATCATTAGATCATGCCATATCAGTATCAGTACACTTTATATTACACATGCACAAAAAAGAAAGAGCCATTACAGTGGGACTGGGACCCAGATTTCTTCCTCTAACCTCCTCATCAGGAGGTGCCATAATTACTGGACTATGAATTCACACTTATTTTCTCACTCTCACTTTCTCTGGCCAATTAACATTTAATTATTCCAGCCCGAGTGAAAGACTTCTGACAGGGGAATTTCAAGCCCTGCAGTTCACTGCAACCTGGTGGTTAGAGCTGGAGAATTTTTAGTGCCTCCAGGTCAAGGTGAGATGAAGCTTGCTGCAGTTAGCCACTGCCCACTATGGGCCACTGCAATGGCCCCTGCTCAGCAGTACGTGCTGCATAGCCTTGTCCTGTGACATCCGTGGTTCCCATCCTCAAACACCTAACTCTCCTCACATTGTGTATAGGCAGTACTGCATGGGAACCTGACTCAGAACTGTAGATTTAATAACACTAAATACAGGTTGGGTTCTATGTTGCCTGAACTCTCTTCTGCATCCAACTCAAAATGACCTAAAGGTCAGTCTTTAAAGTAATGCAGTGTCCTAAATTCTGGACCATCCTTCCTCCTTTTTTATTTTGATTTCTCGAGTTAGGCAGATCTGTGTCTAGCTAATAAGCAGATGGGTGAGTTCAGAGGAAAACTGAAGTGATAACGTTGCTAGGAGTTTCAAAATTATTTCATAGTAGTTGCAGTGTTTTAGGGAGGGGTATCTGTAATCACGCAGATTATGAATCATGGTTGATATTATGAGGTTGTCAGTCTGAAAACTATTCAGCCTTTGACCTAGCATGGACTTACATGGATGTGTAAGCCAGGAACAACTGAATGACATCAGAGAGAGGGAGACCTTTAGATACTGGACTAGCTATTAGCTAACAAGAGCAGAACAACGGTAACCAGTGGTGAGTGTGGCTTTGAAATAAATGCTAAAGGCCAGGTGAGATGGACAAAAAACTTAACAGAATAAAAGCAGACCTTCAAATCAAGAATGTAAAACCAAATGCAAGGTCCCTCAGTGGGCAAATATTGCACTTCCACAGAGAATAAAGGCATTCTGGTAATGCTAGTTTAAACTTAAAGAAAACCTTGTCCTGTTGCAGGGCCAGAGGTGGTGAAGCATATTCATGGATATACGTAGGTCACTCTGAAAGTAATGCCTCCTATTTATTTCCATGGAAACTACAACAGCTACAAAGAGCAGAACAACACTGTCTGATAGAGCAAATTCTCAGCAACAAAACACTATTTTTCTTCACAGTCACCACCATTAGCTGTGCATTTTCACCAGTGATGAAGAAGAGCCTGCATGCCATGCTCAGAAAAAATCTGTACCAGCAGAGGTGCCCCACTGTCACTGTCACTGTCACCGTCACCATTGCTGAAACGCACAACCACTGCCTCACTGTGCTCACATCCACTGTTTGGTTTCCATAAACGTTCAGCAAGCGTCAATGAATGTCAGGTGTCATTTTTTCTGCATGGAGGAATTCAATTCCACCCCTTTGCTCCATCCGCACTTCCATGTCAGACGCCATTTGGTCAGAGTGCCCCTCTGCTGCCATCTGTCACACGGCAACAAAATGTAGTGAAATACAGTCAGGAAGGTTCAGCCTCTACTGCTGTACTACTAACCTCCACCTCTGACGTAATAAAATAGGAGGCATTACTTTCAGAGCAGCTCTCATATAACTTGTATTAGCAATGTCAGAGTAAGAAATGCATGTGACTTTCCTGCAAAATTGGCAGGTTTTTCTTTCTTGTATCTACTTTATTCTGGCGAAGGGAGTCTGTATCAGAAAGTATGCATCTTTTGGAGGTTCTGGAATGTCTGGGGTAGAAAAGGTTGATGGTGGTATGAGGCATCATGGCAGACACCCAGTCCAGCTGGTGCAGCGCCTGTTCTCATAAGGTGAGCAGTAGTGGATGCTCCTGCCGGAGTATCTGGACCAGAGAACCAGAGCCAGAAGCAGGGACTGGACTTTGCTAGTGACTCTGAACCCTCAAAACTTCTGGGGATCTGGCCACCAGATGTCTTCAAACAAGCAATGAATTTCTTTTAAAAAGCTGTGAAAATGAGATCCTGAATAAACTGCGATTTGGGCAATGTCTACCCATATTTCCCTTAGCTTTGTTAGCACGCACTGTTCTATTTCATGTCTAAGCTTGGTGAGAGCTCTGAACCACCCTTCTGTGAATGTGATCTGACAAAGAGGCGGCTGTGTTTTGTTGGGCGGGAAAACATATGTCTGCCTACATCCTTCATGGTCAATGTTAACAACACTGCTGAATGCTAACAGAGATCTATAGATAGCCAGAGAGAGGGAGGCGGGGAGAGAGAGAGACTTCTTTTGTAATTAAGCACGATTACATAAAACTTCAGCTTCTAACAACTTCATTACTAGAAGTTATTCATCCATTGCTTAACACTTACTACTGAATCTGACTTATTTTTTGAAATGTAAAAAAATGTTGAAATAGCAAACCATATCTCTACTCTCGGAGGATAATATTCTTTTTTCACTTCAGTGGATGTTGATCTCTTGAACATTTTTCATTACGCATCAGTGGGGCTAGACTTGGTGATTCTGCCCCTAACACCTGTAAATCAAAGGAAAGATGTGCAGGGCTGTGCTGCTCTGACACCTCATCTCCTCCCTGACCGTCACATTTTCACCTGCTCATTGTGTGATCACCTGTGGTGTACTGGCAATGCAGCTGGTCACAAGCTCAGTGATAATCTGAGCTGGGCACAGATTCTGTGTCCTTTCAGCACTGGTTTGTCTCCTGGCTCCCAAGCAACTTCTCTGGCCCTTTTCCTGCAGGGAATTTGATTCTGGAGTAGGCTTTGAATTGTCCTTGGACCTGTATCCCTTTACACAGCTTATTTTTAAAAACATGTAAAGTGTTCATTTTAGTAAATATATTATAAGCTGAACTGTAATAGAAACTCTCCTCTCCTTTTGGAAACTACTTTGAAATGTCACTGAGCAATTATTCTCTTTCATCTAATAAAACTATTCATAAACTAAAAATTCTGGAATGTAGCACCCATAAAAACCCCTCTTTTTAAGAGGGGAAAAACAGCTGTCTGACCTGACCTGAACTCATCATAGTCAAGAGCCTTTCTTTCTTGTGAATAAACCCTGGGTGCATCTTCAGAAAAACTTTGCAAACCCTTTCTGTCTCAGGCACACATTCATGCACACACGCACACATGCATACATACCCCTTCACTTTTTTAAAGCAAATTTCATGCTGATTTAGGCTAAAGGACTCCTAATTCTAAAAGGACATGACATGGGAGTTTGCCATTATGCTCCCTGTTCAGCCAATGAAGTTTTTTTCAATTATAGCATATAATCACCAGGCCTTTGGCCAAAACAATTTTATGTTCTTTTTGTTCAGAGATTTTCTGTGTTTATCACAAGAGGATAAGTTACAGGCTAATAAACCCTACGTTCAAAAGCTTTCCTTTAGGCTTCTTTCACCTTGCTCATTTTCAGCTCAGGGCAGATATAGCACAGCATAGCACAGTCGCTTCTCCTATACCACGGCCATGCGCTGTTACATCTGCATCTAGGGGCAAACAACTTATTCACTCCCCATACACATGGGGATTTCTTTGATTTCTTCATATAGAAAGGAAAACAACTTGTCTCAAGTACAGTGGGACTCTTTAAAGCAGAAACATCTGTCTACCAGAATTTAAACCAAGAACAAAGCTCATTTATCATACATTCTACCTACACCAGCAGCAAGCATATACTGTGCTTCCTGTCGGGTTGAACTTTATCTCTGAGTAAGAGAACAGCAAAACAAGAAAAGAACAAATACAAAGTTCCTAGAGGAGAGCACAGCATGTTCTGCCTCTGCAACTCATTATAGAAAAAGAAGGAATAAGAAGCCTTAGAGAAAGACATCACAAAGTCAGATAATATGGCAAGAGCAGACAAAGACGAAGAAAATAGAAACATTTAACCAACCACACTCTGCAACACCAGTTTTTCTCTTTCAATGGCAGTTTTGGGACTTCCAGGAAGTTTTACACCATTGTTTGTGGTAAGTAACGACCTCAACAAAGCTCAGTATCGGTGTTGTTCTGGTGACTGTTGCCATTGTTTGGGAAAACAAACGGGAAACTCATGAAACCAGGTCCTGGGTCCCTGCTGTCGCTGAAACAGAAGCACAGTCATAGAGGGAAATAAAGGAAAAGGTAAAGATTCGAAAAGCCAAAGAAGAGTTACAAAAATTCCAAATGCACAAGCAAGAAAATAGGAAGCAGATAGGAAAAAAAGAGAGCTATGCCTAAGCTGGATTTTCCCATATTATCCATCTTTGGTGGAGGTGGGTTTTTTACTGGTAATTATCTTTCTAGTAGAAAGTGCTACATACTCAGCTTGACATTCAAGGTATTATTTTAATACTGTTCTTTAAAACAGGGCGATGTACTTCACTAACAAAAGTTACGTCATCATCTTGATTAGAAGACAACGTATCACGCCCTTTGGATGAAAGACAAACTGAAACAGCAGTAAGATCCTAGCAAGGCATGTCCTATTGTGGCTAATACTTCCTCATTTGCCAACATACACAAATGTTTGTGCGCAATGATATATATGAGCACTTGATGTACACAAGTTTTGCTGCCAAGCCCACATAATCATATATCTGGTTTCCCATTTCTGATGCTAAAGTTCAAGATCCAGCATCCCTCCACAGAAGCTCGCTCCATGCTGGTTTTGGAAGTTCCATGCTGGAACTGTTACCAATACTCCCTTCATGCCTCTCTAAACGTATCTGGATTTGTCCTGTTTACAACAGAATCTTATCTCATATGGCCCCTGAAACACATAGCACAAACCTTCTAAGCTACAGAGGGAGCAAAACAAGGTTCCCAAGGCACGTGATTTCCAGAAGGACCAGTACCTGGAAACTTCCTTGCCACAATCAATTCAGAAATTCTGAAAAAAGCAGCTACGTTTTTAGGTATCAAATTATGAGAGTGATTTCAGGACGATTGTCATCTCAGAAATTGGATGTTGAGCCAATGAAAGGCTAAATTCAACCTTCAGTTATCACAATGCAGCCCCTCTGTCCCAGAGGGCGTGTAACTGAACTACATAAACAGAACATCCTAAATGTACAAAATTGTGCCATTTCAAATTTCTCTCCATTCTGCAGATACAGCACCAGCCACAGCCAGTCTGAAAGCTCGGTCAAAGCATGTTCCCACAGAAAACTTGAAAGGAAAAGTTTTAAATTCAGCTGTTTAAAAAAAAAAAAGCCTTTATCCTTTGATTGTCTTCACTTTTCACACCTACTCAGTGTCAACACCTTGTTTAGCTTTACATTTTTGAAAAGCAATGACTTATTTTAATATTGTTGCAAAACTACTTTATTTCTACACAAATGATTTATTTTGATTTTATTTCAGATTTTTTAACATAAACTATTCCTAGCACCTATCTATAATATATTGTGGGTGGAAAGAGAATCTCTGATGAACACATACTAGTGAGTTCTAGAAAGGCAGATAATTTCCTTCACTTAATAATAGTTTTCTTTCCTCTTGGCTGCAGACTCTCGTAACTAGCACCATGCCAAACATTCGAAGATTGGATTATGGCCTGTCGTACTTGATTATTTTTGTCAGCATGCTGACCCAGGGTGCCCTTTTCTTGTGTTGTTCCTTCTGTTTCCATTTTTCATGTCATCCAGCTTTTCATCTTGTCAATCAGCTTTTGACTTCCTGATTAAAGTGTCTGTCACAGGAGCAGCCTGGTCTCCAGTCAGTTGTTTAATTTGTTCCTCATGGCATCCAATTGAGTTATTCATCTGGCCCAGCTGTTCCCAAGTGCTTCCAGCATCACTTTTTCATGTGTTTGGGTTTAACCTCTATATCTATGTACAACAGTGTGAATTGTTCCATTCATTCTGTTGACTGTGAATTGCTTTGCCTCCGTCTAATGCCTTGACATTGCTAGGTCGGCTGCTACTGTATGCTGCGGCTGAACCAGCTGAGAGAGAAGCAGTATTTCACCCTGGCGTTATGGTAACAAGTACAACCAAACACACCAGTTCCCAAGTATTATAACAGGCCCGATTTTTAACAATTAGGAACATGTAATGGAAATCTCTGCTCTCTGAGATTTGAATCCACCCAAAAAAATGATGTTGATGACGCTTGGCAGGAGGAGAGAAATGCTAGTTTGCCAGGAATTTTTAGCATTCACTCAAAATCGGTTCACTTCATTATCATGAGAGATGCTTTCTCTGTGCCAAGTCTAGGCCTGGTGTAACCCAGCCATAACTCGCAGTGACTTATGTGGGCGTTGCACAAGCTCACAGTAGGGCTAAATTTGGTGATGGGACTGAAGTTGTGCAGCATCCAGTCAGGACAATGGAATTTGATGCAATTCTGTGTTGCTGCAGCAAAATGCTCAAATTTCATTGTCTTGATTTAACCAGTGCTTTTCAGAGAGAATCAGGGAGAGCGGCTAACATTATATCCTGATTCTGTTCCATGACTTTTTCCTTCTGGGACAACAACTGGCATGCCTCAGTTTCCCTACTGGATACAATAACACGAGCATTAATTACATCAGGACACAGGAATGATTGCTTATTAAATAAGGCAAAGCTGAAAATGATGAGTACTATTATTTATGATTACTGGAAGCTATCCTGCTATCCTATTTACTCTGGTGAGTAGAATGCTGAAATAGTTTTGAATGATATATCACCAAGGAGGAAGGTATTTTCTGATGATGAAAGGCCATTTTGACAAGCAAAATCCATGTCGCTGAGCACATGTTGATTGCTTTAGAGTTTGGGAAGAATTCTCTTCATCCCATGTGCACTATTAATTGTTTCACCTTATCTTCATTCTTCTACTGCAGCAGTACACGTCATCATTTGCTAATGGCAGGATGATCTTTCTCATATAAGAAATCATCTGCTTCAGTGTAAAAGCACATTGCCCTTATATGTTTTATCTCATATAGCTACAGAGCAAAGAATTTGATCCTAAGCTTGGTAGATTTTCAGCAAAGTGTAGCTTTTTTCCTATTGTGCTAACATTCATTTCTCAACAGACGCACCAAGACTTGAAGTGTGCTGTGAGTTTTTAGGAGAATTTTATACACCAGAAGAATTTTATTAAAACAATATTAACTCAGTCAAGTCCCTGCTGGATGTCTGTCCACATCATAAAAACCTCTGGCTTCACTGGCACTCACTGGCACCCCTATAGGAACTCTCAGTAGGGAAGCCAAGGACTGAATGGACCCAGGTCCTGAAGTGCCCTTTCATCCCTACAGGTGGTCCTTCCAGCTCAGAAGTGAGGTACGTTCTTGGAGCAGTACCATACCTGTTCTAGGGCTAAACAAATGACTTCAGCTTTCATCACCTTCACGCCAAAACCTTTCAAGAGTCTTATTTCTTCTTCTTCTTTTCCAAATAAAGAATCCAAAGTTTTGTTTCCTTGTTTAGGAAACTGCATTCTTTCCAGTTGTAGATTTTGTATTAATTTAGGAAACAGAGGAATGCATAACAGAGGATCAGGAAGTATCTTCAGCAACATTTTGAGTTTTGTGCCATGATAAGTCTAATAAAGAAGAGATTTCTGCCTTCCTCTTACTTTCTCACTGCAGAAGCCACCACAGGACCCTTTTACAGAATGCAATCTGTCTTTAATCACTGCTAAATGGTTTCCATCCTACTGGAGATTTGTTTGGACTGCTCCTGGAAAACACTGCTGTGAAATGCATGCTATTTGGAATGGATTTGTATTTGAAATGCATTTGATTTGGAATGGGTTTGTGTTTTCTAACCTCATGATATTGTAAGATGGGTTAAAAAATATGGCAGAACAGAGTGAATATGTGCATTGGGCCTAATAAATATGCACTTTCTATTAGTATCTGAGTCTCTCCTGAGTGCAAAAATAGAAAGGGAAGAATTAGTTCTGACAAATAAGCTGCATCCCACATCTGTGTGCAATGCGCCCATTCAAAATAGGTTGTGCGGCTAGTACTGCTAGGCTTCCATGGAAACTTTGCCCCAAGCCCCTTGAATTTGGTTACCTCTTACATTCTCCATAAGGTCGACTCCTTGGTTAGTCAAGAAAATAGTTCCACAATGTCTCAAATCTGCCCTCCCCCCAGCTTCTTGTATCATAAAAAAAACTCTAGGCGCAATATGTTATGCAAGTCTGTGATCATCCTTCTAATTTCTTATAAAAGATATGACCTCGTTATCAATGAAGATATTTTTAAAGCACTGATCATCTGAGCTAAAACCCCACAGACAGAAATGCAAAATACGTTCCAATCTCTCTTAAAGCTCAACTCCACACTGGTTACACTCAATTCAAATTCTACATGGTTTTCTTTGTAAGCCATACCAACTACACTGCTTTCAAAATATTTGAAAGATGAGCTGAAATTTTGGGGTACAGCCATAATCTTAAGGGAAGTTATGCTGCAATGCTTGGGAGCATAAGGGTGTACTGAATTTTCTAACACCTGAGAATGAAAGCTGGGTACTAGCAGACATTTGTTACGATCACTCTAAAAATTTGTACACTATGCAGCCCAAATCAGGGTAAACTATTCAATTTCATTTCTTAATTGGAACCTGAGCTGATTCTTCTTGTATGTAGAGAAAGATGCATGTAGCTGTCAGATTGTGCCTCTTTCTTGTCAGTGTATAATGCACTGTACTTCTAATCAGTTGGGAAGCCATTTTATTCTTAAAGCTCAACATAGACTGCAAAGAAGATATATACTCAATACTCTTCCACAGAGGTTTTACATTTGTTCCTAAACTTTTTTTTCCCATCTGTTCTAAACCTTAAAGAAAGTTCATTTCAAGTGATGCTATATATACCGTGCTCTTTATGCACCTAACAGTAGAGTGTCTATGCTCTAAGAAAACAGAAGATCTGCAGCCCCTCCTTCTTTTACCTTTGATGTCTTCAGGAGGTGACTGAAATATCAATATGTTTACTGAACATAGGGGAAAAAGTACTTCCCCCAGGGTGAAGATACTGGGCTTACGATGACTTAACAAACACCTCCCCTGTAGAAGAGGACAAGCTTCAGGACACACATAAATATGCATCATATACATGTAGTCACCCTCCCAGCCAGAAGAAATGCATGTGTTTAACAAGCACATTTTGAACACAACACGGCTTAGCTTCTGTTGCACTAATAACTCCTGCAATTAAGCAAAGTTGGTAGCCAATTAACTCACATTTTTCTTCATGGTGAAGGAACAATTATAGGCAGGTATTTAACCACTTCTGTGCCCTTAGGCCACCAGCCTGCCTAACATTGAAAAAACTGTAATTGTAATCCCTTCAGATACAGTTTTTCTTCAGTTATATCAGGAGGTGATAAAACTAAGCAGCGTGATTGAATATTGAAAAGGCTGGATAACTTCATGAGTATTGCTACTACTAATAGCCACCTTATGTTTAAGTGAAATCTTTTGCATGGGAGGATCTAAAAACAATATGCATATAAAGATAATTTCATTTATCATTGAACTTTTCTGAGGCAACCCTGGTGCACGAAAGGAAGACTGCTAGGTAACAGCAAGCACTTAGTAGAAATGCTAGTGCTACTCCATAACCTCTGCAGCAGGACCTTCTTTGTGACGGGGATTATACCGTGTGATCATTCCAACAGAAAGCCAGTGTGGTTGTTCTAGAATTTATCACTAAAAGGTAATTTATTCTCCCCGAGTGCAGGTAGAGACTTAAGGTCACAGTCTTGTCCTCATAGTCCATGTCATTTTTTCTAAAGCTACATAGAAATACTATAATATTACATATATAATACTCATTTATTTCCACCTTCTGTGAATTCAGCTTCAACACGTCACCCCATAACTACCAACTGCAATGCTGGACTAGGTGATATTTTAATGCACTCTCATTTCCATTTAAAATTCTGCTGGAAAAGTGTGAAAAATCCTTTTTTGTGTGTGTGTGAATAGAGCCTTTAATGCTCAAGTTAAAATGAATGGTGTATTTTTTGGCTAAGTGTCAAAGACTTAACAGAACTTGTACTATAGTCTTCTCACAGGAAAAAACAAATAGTTTCACACTGAGGTATTTGGAAACAGGTGTGCTGAACAATTACAGAATGTTACAGCTCTTGGAGGCAGCCCTCCAAGAAATTAAGGTCTAGAAATGCATAGTAACACTATCACATTGATAAAATATCTAGTACTGAATCCCACTGGACAGGAAAAGTACCGACTGGAACACAAGGAGAAGATGTGGCCACTATTATGACAGGGCATGATGCAGCTAGAGCTTTGCCAGCAGGTTTGGAAAGAAAACAATAGAAAAGCTTCACTTGGAGTGTGGCTTGGAACAACAGATCAACACTGCCCGCTCCCACTCCCACAGCCACCACCTTCACTCCAGAAGCAAAACACTCTCCTGGCCACACTCAGCAACATGCCTCATGGAGCCTGCTTATTTAGCGTACTGCTACACAGCTCTGCAAAGCAGAACAGCCACATCATTTGTTGACAACGGTCTCTCCTAAAGCATCAGTTCCACATTTCGGGTTCACCTTATCTCCATCTCGTTCTGATTCTCTCCTAAAAGAATATTCTTTCCACGCTTCTCTTCCTTGGTTATGACATTAGGTAAGTCAAACGCTTTCATAAAACTTGTAAACCCAAGATTTTACTTGCACCTCCTGATTTCTAACAAGCATCCAGGAACAACAGTAAGTTTTTCAGAGTCATTGCAATTCCACAAAAAGGAATCCAACCTTTGTCCCACTCTTGTGAAATGTTCTCCCACTCTTACAAAAATGGTTTGTCCCCAAAACTTTACCACAACCTCTTAATTTATTTCGCACTCTCCTACTTTGAGACCAATATTCTCAGAAATTTCAAGTGATCTCCACCATCACATCTGATTTATCTCCTACCGCAAAGCATGGTGTCTATGCCTCTTCACCCTTCAAATCCACCTGCTTACCTGAGCAGTGCTTCCCTGTGGCGTCGAGGGGAACTCCTCCCTGACTCTCACTGCATTCAGGTTATGGCCCTATCATTATTTTAGCATATGTAGCTACACATTTTATCACTGGACACAAAATTATTCCTATCCTTTTTCAAACCCATTCATTCTATTTGACTTCGTGACCTCCCGTGGCAGCAGATTCCAGAGACAATTCTCTGCCTTTGCCAAGGCTGTAACAGAATGTTTAATGTTGAAGGATGAAAACACATTATCCCGTCTTTGATGTTTAAAGAGAGGGGAGAGACCTCAAGACCTTTCTGCATATTATACAGCGTAGCACATTTGTATGCTCTCTGCAGAGCTGGCATGTCTTATTCAAGGTCAGCTCTGCTCCACACTCTGGTCCTGCAACCTGCCTCCTAAGTTTTCATTTTTCCATTACACACCGAGCGGCTGAATTGTGAAAGCAAGGCTAAAATCAAGGAGCACTCCAATAGCAAACAGAACGGATTCTAATGCTTCTTACTGCTCTTGTGCTTTTTCAAAAACATCTGCTCTCCAGCACCCTTCATCCATAGACCTCAAAGAACTGCTGCAAAAGTGGGTGACTGCCTTTAGCCCCAGTACCAACAGAGCTCTGAAACACATGCACACTCAGAGAAGATGGGGCAAGAAGCAATATTACTGATGTTAGTGCAGACACAATGGGGCAAATTCACCAAATGTGACAGGAGAATCAAGCATTGAGAAACTGAGGCGTGGAAAATCATTGATCTGGCCAACAGTCACAGAGCTACTTAGCAGCACAGCGAAGAAAACAGGACATGTCTCCTGGCTTTCAGTCCTTCCCTTCCTAGTTCCTGGACAGTATTGCTCCTGTTCCCATAACAATTGTACTACATGTTTAACAAATTGTGTGAATACTAGCAAAAGGCAATTTAGCCTAAGGATGCTCCTCAGGCCCCAAATAGCCCTTCTTCCTCTGTAAGGCCTTATCAAGTTCAACAAACCAAGACTGGATTGTCAGTCACTTGAAACACCTATGAATCAGAAAAAATAAACACTAAAGTCAGATTCCATGTTTCTTTATGATACTATTTGGGCTTGTCAAGGGACAGATGTTCACATACAAATTTGGTGAGACTTCATGATTCCAGTGGGGCAAAAGGTTTCCTAATTATTCCTTCATATCGTAAAATCCTAAGCAGATTTCATCAAAAAAGAGCATATATTTCCTGAGAAAATGGTGTCCTTTATTTCTAAAAGAAATTAAGAAAAAGCACACTGCCATTCTGTTTTGTCTTAACTGAAATGCTGTAGACGTAATTTCCTTAAATAAATAAATATATAAATTTAGGTGCTCATCACATGACATTGTGACATCTGCTGTGTACAGCACTTCCCCTGTCTATGAATGACATTTCATGATTTCTATTTCAAAAATGTTTAAACTCCAAAACCCTAGAACGTACTGAAACCAACTTGGCACCTTTTCCTCCTTATCAGGTGGCTGAGAGTACAAAAGCAGCCACCAGACATCTACTCAAGGAAATTCCTGTTTGAGGAGGCAGTAGCTCGGCCTCAAAAATTCCCAGGTTCTGCTTCTGCCTCTGCTACTTCAGTTTCCCCTTTGGTACAGTACTAACGATCTACCTTGCAAAGTGGTTTGAAATTGGTTTTGAAAAGCCAACTATTATCTCATGGAATATGCTAATCTGGATCTGCCATTCTAGTGGTCCTCACATTTGGCTGGAAAATGCGTGTTGGGCTTACCTTGCCCACTGATTTTATCGCTAGAATTTGTTTCTTTTGTGGTATCGGAGGGGTGGATAGAGATGATGGAAACAGCACCAACCTTAATGATAAAACATACACTGCCACATTATCATATTACATTACATATACATCCACACACTAATATGCATTCACACAAACTCTGTCACATCAGTTCTTTAGCATTCCTTGTTGTATGTAAATGTAAGTCATTATAATCCCCATACAAAATTAATTAGAGTCAGAAATTCCCACATTCCTATTTTCAGAGGTTACCAGTTATTATTTTAATTTGGCTCTAGCGTCATGTCAAAATAAAAGCTCTTTGCCTAACATTTATGAGGCCTCTACGCTTAATTGCATTCATCTTTATAAAGTCTTGAAACTGGCTGATATATTTAAATGAGCTAAAATAAAAAGAGTTGAAGCAACTGAAGTCTCTTCAATAAATTGAAGAAAAAAATTCCAAAAGGCTATGGAAGCAATAGTGACCAAAGCTGTAAAGAAGAAAGATTTTAAAACTAATAAGTTGCCAAGTGGATCCTTTTCTTAATTAGTCTTCCTTTCAAAGAATTAGTGAGTAAAAGGCTTAAAGAAGATGAAGTGAAATTTGAATGCTACCCACAGTCTATAAATAAGACTTAAATTAGTCTTTCATTTGGCCCATGATAATTCTATTATATCTCCTGCCATATTATAATTTCTTTGTCTTCCTTTCCTTCACCACCAGGAGATATGGATTTGACTATTGGAGGAGACTGAATGTTTTTAAACCTATAAAAATGACTACTTGTCTTCAGTTGGGTTTTTTGGATGTTTTGTGTGTGTGTGTGTTTGTTCTTATTGTTAAATATTTATCTCTGGGTTTAGGCTTAGAAACGGCAGACAGAGGTGCTGGCCTGAGCTATCAACTCTGTTGCAGACATCCTCAGCAGCCCCAGGAGACAGCAGCAAGAGACCACAGGCAGTGAAGGTGGCTATTCTCCCTAGGGTCAGGTCCCTCAGAAGCAGGCACTGTCAAGCTGTGGTTTGTGGACCCCTGAGGGTCAGAGGGTCTATGACAGCCAGCAAAGAGGGACAAACATATTGCCAGGTTGTACCAAAAGCAGCACCATCACTGGAAAGTTGCTGGAGAACTCTGAACAGAGCTAAGCTGCCTGCAGGTCCGTGAAAAGACACTGCTTACCCAGAGAAATAACGTTTCTTTCTGAATGGCCATCTATGCTTAAAGATAGTCTTAATTTTTCAATGACTGAATTCCCATGCAGTAATGTGATGAAGTAGAGGGAAAACTGGAAGTGTTTCCCACTCTTTCTTCCTTGTTTGTTTTATAAACTCATAAGCTCATAGATTCTCTTTCTACAGAGTTTCTCCTTTTTCTGCAGGCAATGTTGCTCTTTTATCCGCTGTTATGAGTAGTGTTGAAGCAGTGATCACAGGTGAGCTCCCTCTTCACTCAGGAATCTCCACAGCCTGGTCCATGGGTCTGAGTGGAGAGAGCAACTCTGCCCCTATTCCACACACGGGAACTCCCATCTTGGGCCATGACAAGATGTGACAATTTAGGATAAAAGCAAAACTTCCTGACCCTAGGAGACCCTTTATGCATTGTCTCAGACTTTTCTCTCAAGTGATTCCTGAGCTGGAGCAGAGCTGGACCTAAATTCATAGGTTTTTATTGGTCCACTATTTGGAGGCCAGGAAGAAGCATCTACTTTATCTCAGAATTTCGTATTGCTATTGTCTACCACACGTTGTGGTCAATAGCTCTGCCTATTAAATTTATTTGGTGCCATAGAAACAGGTGTTTAAAAAAATTGCTTTGATTTAGATCTGTGGCAAACTCATGGAAGAGCTGTGTTCCTCTAATGGTTGAAACGAGGAGATGCAAACTATGGCAGCTCAAGGCAGATATTACGCTTATTTTGACAGAAGCAATGACTCACTGTGTGACCATGGACAAGTCGTTCAATTTTCTTGTGCTTTAGTCAACAAAACTATAAAATTATTAAAAGACAAAAAAACAAAAAGTCCCCAGATTTTACTGAAAAACAAATCCTTCCTCTGAGCTCAGTTGGTGAATAAACGACAAAAACAACAAGATGAAACATGGGTGTAACCCACAGCTTTGCCAAATATACCACAAAAATATGGAGAGGGTACAGAGGAAGAGAAGACGGGGGAAAAAAAAGATCAGCAAGAACACTGAAATGCCCCAAAGCACATGAAATCATATTAACATAAACAACTTCAACAAAAGAGAGTATAGATGCCCACAGAGTGGTGAGTAGGAGGGTGTATTCCAAAGAAAAATAGCAGTCAAATGATCTAATGTTTTTTTCATCACAAGCAGTCTTTAAGACTAGTTATTGTCTCACCCTTTCATAGGGTACACTATGACAAATATTTAAATGTGTCTGGAAACAACATCAATCAGACTTCAGTATAGTTATTGAAGGATAGTTTGTCCAATACTGTTTTAGGGAGAACTATGGATACCCAAAGGCATGGCTGCCTACTAGTGATGGTCTCCTATTTTAATCTGCACAGTGACACCTGGTTTGCCAGGGTCACATGAAGAACTCAGAGGGGCTTAGGCACCATGCAGGATGAACAAGCCTGAAGGACCTGCACCACATAGCAGGGGGAACAGGGCCTGTACATGCAATAGATACGGCGTGTTGCACAGGAGCAATAAGTCTGACGCACCCTATAGAAACTGCGCTGCGTGCTGGCGTCTGGTTTTCTTGGCTGTCATCATGGCTGGGGTCTCGGGCCCTTTAGTACTTGCTGCTGCACTGTATCCTTGATCCTTTCCTGAGATGAGACAATGTGAAAAAACAGTGACACCTCCTGAGACATCTGTGTTATTTCTAGGACTGTGCTCCCTGCCTGTATTTTATAAAGCAAAGTTGCAGCAGAAAGTACAGTTACCTTATACTGCTCATCAGAAAGAAAGTGGGATGGTGCTTTGGTGCTAGCTACAGCATCCAAGTGGCTGTAATGGAGTGAGAACATGAAACAGAGAGGAAAACAATGAACAGCGGAAAAGTCAAAGTTAGGCCTGCAGCAGAAGAGGCTACAAAGGTTTCTTCAAAGGGTTTTCTGGGGAAAAAAAAATAGCAGACAACATACATATTAATGAACCAGAAACAATATTGAAAAACAACCTATTATCCTCACCACGATCAAAAGAACATGAAGATTAACACCTCAGACATCAGACCTCTGTGATAAAATGAGAGTGGGCTTAGCAACAAGTCTGCTTCTCCCAGCCCTCCTCTGTTTTTGTGACTAGGGCCAGGCAAAGAGGGTGCACTGCGTGGAGTTGTACAAGAGCCTTCAAGCCCAGCAGTTGCATAGTGCAAGGTGTTTTTTTGTTTTTGTTTTTAAAAAGAGCATTTAAACTAAGTAAACTCTCAGAAAAATCTAGACAAGCATGAAAAGATAGCAAAGAGGAAAATCATCTGGGCTAAAATGCAAAGACAAGATCTACCGACTTGCCTTGCTTGAGGGGAGAGCTGGAAGAAAGATGCAGCATTATTTGCACACTCCTCACTGAACTGCTACAAGGCTTCCTGGTGATCATCCAGCCTCTTCTCTCCTCCTTCTGCCCCTAACCCTCTTCTCCTACAAGCCTGTGAGGCTCCCTGGCTTTCCAGGAGAAAGTGAGTCCTACAGTGCTCTTCCCTGCAAAGGCTTCTACCTCTGATCATCAGAAACACTCTGCTGGGAATTGCATACACTTACAATGGGAATGGCTCAATGATTGGACAAGCCTTTTCCATAGTTAATTTGTTTGATAGGCAAAATAGCAATCTGACAAAATAGGAATTTTCTCTTATTAATTTTCCACAGAACAAATTGTTCTGGTACACAAAACCTCTTCAGCATGATGAGGGCATATATGATAACAAAATGGAAGCTACCTCTAACAATGGTGATGGGAAGACACGTATTCATTTATGTCAGAGACTTCACAACAAAAATTCCTCTTTCTACACACCTATCTGCTATTAGCAGCTCACACTTGAAGGGGAGTTGAATTTTGGATCAGCTTCTTCATGATTTTTGCACTTATGTTCATACACATACTGATGATGAAAAAGAATCAAAATAAAAAATCAGAATCCAGCATATTTTTCAGTTACTTTGCTGCTTCATAAATCATGTTTCAAACAAAGAAACAATTAAAAAATGGAAAAAAAGGAAATTATTTGTTACTGAACAAAATTTCAGCCTTCCTGAGATAAACAAAGGTTTTGCTGCTGATTCCAAGGGATTTTCACTTGATTTCACATGCACGATTCATTAGATAAGAGTTAGCTATGTTGTTTTTACTTCAGTCATTTTCCTGATCCTAGGTATTTCAAAAAGTGATCCAGACTACGAATAAAGACAAATTCAGAGTTCATGAATATTGAAATTAGAGCCATTTACAGGAAGATAGAGTATTTGGTGTAAAATGCTGTTTTGCATAGTAAAAAATGCTGTTGCTAACAGTCTCATGATTTAACCAGTCTCATTTTTTACTGAAAGATTGCATGGGTGGTTTGAAACCCACTCCAATCTTTTCTTTCTATAGCAACAATAAGATCACAGAAAACTTTGGTTTATCATCAAGAAAGCAGACCAAGTTCTAGATTGGCTTATACCTTCTGCAATTCCAGTAGCAATAAAATTTCACAAATAGTGTGGTAGGACAGGACCTGTTGCAGAGCTCTTCATAGTTGCAAAGCTTCGTGCTCTTCAGGCTGAGTGGGAATTTTTGCAAGAACAGGCTGATGCCTCACATTTCTAAGGCTTCTTGGTTAGGCCAGGTTTGAAATTCCAAAAATACTTCTCATGGAGTATTTTTGTATTCATATTTCCAATTTTCCAATTCTGCAACTTTTCCTACCTTCTCGTTCAATATATTCTCTCTCTGCCTCACTCCTAAGAAAAAGAAGGTAAGAAGGAACGATGTAGAAACTTGCATTTCTGTGTAGGTGGAAGGAATTAGCAAACCAGTTTTCAAATTTCCATTCCTGCTGCAACCAGGACTGTTCTAGTTTTATACACATGATCTGCAGATCCTGATTTCCTGCCTTTCCTACAGCACTAAGTAGGTTTCAGATGCCTACTGAAAGCCACTGTAACCGCTGAAGTTTTTATGGGTTAACCCATAATAAATTACTATTTATTCAATTATGAACACTGCCAAGCAAAAATATACAACAACTATATAAATGTATGGTGGAAAGTAATGAATAAAGGTTTAAGGAGATGAGTCACAACACATCATTGTTTCCTAAAGTCTGAGACATATCCCCTTGTGGGGTATGAAGAGCTAACAATGGGTCACAGAAGATGAATGCATTAAAATGGGTGTGCGTTTAACAACATATGATAGTTTACCAGGAGAAGCAAAATTATTTTTCTTTTACTGCAGCCAGACTTAATTTTTGAAAGTTTGGGAAACAATCTGGCACATCATAGTCTGATGAAGCAAGTTCCTACCAGCCCAGGGAAGCTGTTTTTTTAAGAGTTTCAGGCATTTTTTGCATGTGATGAGAGCTTCCATGGTCATTGAATAATAGGAAAAATATGTGACCACACTCATTAGACCCAATATGCAGTTAAGTTCTGAACTACTTTTGTACTGCTGCAAAAAAGAAAGAAGTTTAAAAGATATATGGTAGAGATGAGATCTTAACATACTAAATAGAATGGAAATTCTTCCTAGACATGCATCCATCAGCCAAGTGGTGTAGCTCACCAAAAAAGTCGAGCTGCAGTTCTTCCATCTCTTGGCTATGGTTTCACAATGGGCCCAGAAGTTAAAGGAGCCAGCTATTACCGCCCATGCATGAAATTCAACGGCTCTGAAATATCTCCATAAAGTCTGTATTCAAATGGGAACTTAGATCCACAAGGGAAGAACTGCAGCTACCTTGTTCTTCTGGAAAACAGCGTTACTCTGCATTTGAGGCTATATTTCTGTAGAAAATATGCTGCATACTCCTTGCACCAGCCAAGAGTCAAAGCTTTCTGCAGCTTCCTTAGGATGTATTTTAAAGAGCAACCATCCACAAACCGAAACTTTTATCTAGACAAGAATCAAAGCCTCTACCTAGACAACGAAAAGAAGTGGTAAGATTTTCAAGTGAGCCAAGAACACAGGGCAAAGTTTTCTCACAAATAAAAAAAGCTGCAATTCTCAAGAGAAAGCTGTTGGTGCAAGAGAGTTCTGAAAATGTGGCTCCACTTGTGGGTATCAACACTAGAAAATCTGGCACTCCAGTGCCATACTAGGAATATTACCTCTTTTGTCTCTCTGATCTCTCAGCCTTCTGCCTTGACTACTAAAGAGTCTTGAACGTTAAGGAATTAAAGTTAAAATATGCTTGCACACTTATCAAATCTGTCTCCGATGTATGTATGCAGTTATACATGACAGACACTTCATTCTTCCTACTACAATCAAAAGAGATGCCTCTATTCTTTGTTTTACACCTGAGTGCAATTTTCAAAGCCCCTGAGGCAACCGAGGTCTAGGAAGTGTCAAGACCAACTTGTGTCCACAGTTACTGGGGACACGTTTATTTCTAAAGAGAGATGCCCATCGATTCATAGCTGAATTTGGTTGAACATAACAGTTCTCAAATTATGTTCCAATGGCTGTTAGCTGTCTGGGGGATCTGTCACATGGTCTATGCTTTGTTGTTCTCTTTCTAGCTATGAAATACTTTACTAAAAGTTGGCTTCAAATTAATAAAGAGATATACCATTTAGGTCAGGTACTGGACTGAGATTAAAAAGGGTTGAGATTTGTTCTTCACCTCCTCTTTGTCTAGCCTATTTTTCTCTGCTTACTTTGCTACATCTTGCCTAGCTGAAAAAAGAAACTTCAGTCAGCATAGATTTACCAGGAGTAAATAATGCCTGACCAACCCAATTGCTTTCTATGATAAAATAGTTGGATCTATGGAAAAGGAGAGAGGCATGAATGTCATTTACCTTGACTTGAGCAAAGCTTTAAGCACTATCTCCTGTAGTACATTGTATCCAAGTCAACATGTCACAGGCCGGATGGGCGGGTAACTACGTGAGTAAAATGCAGATTGTGTTCAGGCTCAGAGGGCTGTGGTTAACGGACCATACCTTATCTGGGTGCCTGTGGCAAATGCAGTACCACAGGGGTCTACAATGGGACCTGGCTTGTTTAATATCTTTATGATTGACCTGGAGGAGGTGATAGGCTGCCCTCATCATGCTTGCAGATGGCACTGATTTGGAATGACCACTCAAGACACTTGAGGACATGGGCTGCCGTCTAGAGGGACTCAGGAGGAAGAGGGCAACTGAAACTCCATTAAATTCAGCTCTGGGGAAGGAACAAGGGAGACAAACCCCTGCTTGGGGGAAGGAAGAGCCACTGCCAGCACACAGGCTGGGGCCGGCCTGCCTGGCGATCAGCTCTGCAGAATGGCCCCTAGGCCCGGGTTGGTGGCGAGCTCAGCATGAGCAGTTTGGGCACTCAGCAGCTTCCCAGGCTTATCAATGGGGGCAAGGCCACTAGCTTACAGGAAGAGATCATCCTCCTTTTCTTAGCACCCATTAGACTGCATCTAGAATATTACTCTGTTTTATGGCCTTCAGTACAAGAAATTTGATAAAGTGGCACGAGTTCAACATAGGGCCACCAAGATAGCTGGAGCCTGGAGCACCAGCCATGTGAGGAGCTGGGCTGGTTCTGTCTGGGGAAGAGATGGTTTTTAGGGTCCTTAGAGCATCCTGCCTGTCCCTACAGGGAGGTGACTAAGAAACAGTGCCAGGCTCTTCAGCAGTGCATGGTGTGTATGGTGGGAGGGTGAGAAGCAATACTCAGGTTGAAGCAAGAGAGGTTCAGACTGCATGTGAGGAAAAACCTCTTCCTCACGAGGGCAGTGCCTGCTGGAGCACTTTCCCAGTCAGACATGACTGTCCAAGAGACTGTGCAGTCTCTATCCTCCTCTCCATCCTGTTTTCAACACCTGGCAGGGCAGCCTGGTCTGGGCTCAGAGCTGGCCCTGCATTGAGCAGGAGGTTGGACGAGAGACCTCCAGAGATCACTACCAAATCAAATTATTCTGTGGCTGCAGAAAGTCCAGTGAGTGCTGAATCAGGTCCTCAGTCAAGGATCAGCACTGTGTGCTCTTGACCTCCTTGGAGCTCCCAAGTTCCAGACCCTGACTCCAGAAAAGAAATCCTGGCATACTTTCCAGGTTTGTTGGATTTACAGTGCAGATGTCACGTACCTGCAAACTACGTCTCACTCAGCTCCTTTCCTTACACACACACTGAACATGTGAGCAGGTCACAAACAGCAAGTTCAACACACCTGAGAACTAACACTATCCTGGATGGAGTCTATACAGGATTTGATCTGCCTCTAAAATCTACACCTTTGCCACCACTCTACAGGATATTCAGGGAAATGCCTCTAATTCCTTCTCAAGACAGCTGTTCCGTGTTATTATGAAGCTGAAATACTATGAAGTGCTTAAATAGCCACTGTGGCAAACAGCAAGAGAAAGCTACGGGGGAAAAAAAAAAAAAAAAAAAAACACAACCTCTAGCCTCGTGTCTAGGAGCCAGACTTATTTTCACAAGAGCTGGTAGCCAGATGAAGCAGGCATCTTCTCAGTATGTGGAGATTCACACCAGGTGTGGAGGGAAACTTATCTTTTAACTGCTGTGTTCTGGGCACAAAGATCATTGGAGAAGAGTCTTTTGCCCCTGAAAAAGCCTAGTTTATGCCTCTGGTCCCTATGTTAAGGTTACACAGTGAATCAGGGTCACCATTCAAATAACGATCATGTATATATACACAACATCCCACACTCCAGTTGCTAGGTAAAAAGTACTGCCTCCTCTGAAAGTCTTGCAAATCCCAGCTCTTTATTTCCTTTACTTTTCCTCCTCATACTTCAAAATGAACATTTTTGTTTTGGATGAAATGGAATGTATGTTTGCATTTTGCACTAAATAAATGTTTTCAGATTTCCATTTTGGCAAGAAAAACAAAAAACGAAGTTCCATTTGGTTTGACTCTAACTTATTTTTTCTCCCTCTTTTTTAGGTTCGGCACTCTAGCTGAAAAAAACAATTATTCTCACAGCCTTAGTCACACGTTTTTCAGGCAGTGCCTGAAATGTTTCCTTTCAGCTCTTTGCAAGCAGTTTATAGGTTGTCATTTGCTGCCTGAAGAACAAGAGACAGCAATTCTTCCAAGTGAACAGCTTCGATGACTTTCCTGACTGTTGCAAATGTGTTATACTGTTGACAAATACTAACCATGAAAGTTGACTTGGCTATTGCTGTTTGCAGTAACTGGTATTTTCACTGAAAATTCTCCTCCCACCTATCAAATGGAGCATGCTGTTTTATCAAGTTAGTTTGTAATAATCTTTTTATACATCTTATCTATTATTTAGACAAATAAGAAGTAATCAATTTTCAAGAACTGTAATTTGTCACTTTAATGGCTATAAACTATTCCCTGAGGAGAAACCACACATTGAGTGCTATGGAGACCTGAATATCTCCTACCAATAAAACTAATCTGAACCGAAACACGTAGAGATGGTAACATGGGAAGTTTCAGTTATATCTCTGTATCATTATTTCAGATTTGCAGCTGAGAAGAAACAGAGAATGCAGCAATTTCGTTACTCTAAGTGTTGTCAATACCTATAGCACACACCCACTGATGTGGCTCCCGTCCTGAAGAACTTGAAATGCCAAAACATGAGAAGAGATGTAGTTGATGGCAGAGGCTGAAATCTCAAGCCATACAAACTGCAGTCCTGGCCCTTGTCAAAATCCTGCCAAGGTAGGCAAAGGATCCAGAAGTAGGCAAGCACCCAATTTTATGGACCCAAGTGCTGAACCAGCTCCTTAATATATGTGAAAATATAAACACACATTAATAGGAAACTAACAGCAATTTTATCACTGCAGGTTAGCTGCTAGAGTTGGTGCTTACAGGCATCAGGAGGGAGCTAATCTGGTGTATTGTATCTCTGACACTGTTTAAAAATGGTTCTCAACATCATCAAAATTACTACAAGGAAAATAAAACAACAAGCAAATTACTTTTTATAACTACTAATCCACATGGATTAACAGCCATAAATCAATTTCACAGAGATGACTGGATTTTCATAACACAGGCACACACACACAGAATAGACAGCAGGATATTGAGGCTCAGTTAAATATTGTAAAAAGATCAAAATAAAATTAAAATAGTTTTTGTATTTCATATTTGTATTTTTAATTGACTGGAAAGTGGAAAGAAGACACTGAAATACTGTGCTAATATCTATGCTATCTCCACTGGCTGCTCAAAGATTTGCTTCTGATTTTCAAGTTTCTCAGCTCAAGAAGATGTAGATTTTCTTGGCAACAGCAGCTGTGTAAAATATTCTGAGATAGAATTTTTTATCATAATTAATAATAGATGAAAATTTCTGCGTTTTTGATGTTCTAAACTCTATGCTGTTTGATTTACGATGTCTTTATAGTTGTTTTTCTAGTAATTCTATGCCTCTTTCTGCTGGTATAAGGCTAGTCGTCTCTTTTATTTCCCTAGTGGAGTTGGTACGGTACTCTTTTCTTCCTTTTCTTGCCTTCTTTTTCTGTAAATATATTTCATAAAGTTCCCCTTTCTTCCTTAATGAGACTGATCCCTATGTTCTGTAAGTTTGTTGCTACAGAATATTTTTCTTTTCTTTTTTTTTCTTTTCTTTTCTTTTTGTTTTTTTTTTGTTTAACTCTGCACAGGGTAGTAATAAAACCTTGGTGGAGGCTATTGCAGCTAGGAGCATGTTCTGTGTGTGCTCTCGTAGAGCTGCCCATATTCTCTGTAATGAATGTTTTAAACTGGATGGTGACTGGAGAGGTACAGTCTGGTTTGAGGGTTGGGTTTTTTGTCTTGCATTATGATTTTCTTCATTTGGTGTTGGGGCTTTAGGGGAGCATGCCGTGCAAAACTTACTGGATAATGTACCATAATTGTTACGTAGTTTATGAGAAGTTCAATACAGGTGCTTATGGGCTGTTATTACTGCCTCAACCCTCCTGCTATTGTGATAATAGAGGACCATATCTCATATCTGGGACATTAGTGACAGCTGTAGTTAAAGCTGCCAAAAAGTTTCCTAAGAAACCCCTTGCTTTCTGCCATTCACAACTTCAGCATTTCACCTGCAGAGTGCAAATTTTCCGGGAAATATTTATACCTCAGAAGCAAAGTTTTTGGTTAAGATCTGCTGGTTGTAAGTACAAATTCTGTAATTTGTAAATACAGGGGACTCCAGAGAGTCCTCTTTCACACTGGCATCCCACCTGACAAGCATAGGCTCCTTTCTCTCGGTTTGGCCACACAAAAATAGAACAAAAATAAAGCCACCTCCTATCATGAGGCAGCAATACTATTTTTCAAATTCTCCGTTTGTCAGAGGGACGGGAACACCCCTTGTGGAAGAAGGAAGCTCCAGGGGAATCTTTAAGACACTTGATGGGGTTGTGAGGCACGGACTCACTGCAAACTGTAGGGGACAAGAACTATCACCAAAGCCAGGCGCAGGTGAGCTGTTCCTCAGCTCATGTGGGACAGGCTGGGCAGGGTGGACTCCTGCTCCTTGTCAGCCCAGTGCCTGCAAGCCAGCTAGCTCTGCCCTCCCTTCTTCCTTCCTCCATCCTCCATCCATTCTCCCTCCACCCTCTGCCAGTCAACGGGCTGTGCTCAGGACAAGCTGCCGTTATGCACTTCTGGCACAGGCAGGCATTTGCTTGGTGGAGCAGTGGGGAGGTAAATATCAGGTGGCTTTACACAGCCCTTAGGGTATGTTAAAGGACAAGCTAATGGTCTGAATTAGTCTCCCCCATGGAGGTGGAAATTGCTCCTAAGAGAAGAGCCAGCACAAGGCCTAATGCACCATTTAGGTCTGATTTCATTCCAGGTTCAAGGTCTTCAAGGGTGAGCAAGGCTCTGGCAGGCCTGGGTACGTTTCACAGCCCAGACCAAGGCCAAGAGAGGAGGCAGCGAGGTGCAAGCGCACAGAGGCTGCCCACAGTCCATGTGGAGAAGAAGGGCCGTGTGGAGCGGGATCGCACTGTAGCTCAGGTGGGCGGCTTTCACTAACCCCTAACAACCTCATGGGATCTCCTACCTGCCTCCTTTGAAGCATTTGATCCCCAGGTGAGAATTGCTCTGAACAGCAAAGGCAAATTTGCTTATCGCTGGCATCGAGGGTGTGGGGAGGGCTGTGTGTGACTTCTCCTGGCACATGGAGCAGGAATGTAGCAGCCTTCCAAGAGGTAGGAGCTTACTGACTGGGATCCCAGCGTGTGATAGTTCTTTTCTCTGGAGTCGGTTGTATTTATAAATGATGGAATTCGTATTTATAAACAAACAAATTAAAAAAGCACATCAGCTCCAAACAAAAATAATACATACCCTTTCTGGCTCTTTGTCAGTGCTATTGCAATATGAGAGCCAGTAAAATTTCACCAAAGCAGCCATGGCTGCAAGTAAAAAGCAGCGGCAAGAAATCCCGTCTGTTCTTCTACACTGCCTGCTCCCCTGTTTCAGGGCTGTGCAAGTTTAAAAGGCCACTTCCACTCCTGCTCTGCAATACCGTTAAAGTAGCATTTGTGCAACATGACTGTCAGCTACTTCATAAACATCTACAGCAACATTGTTGTTTGGATAGCTGGTCCACAGCATATGTCCTTACGGAAGTATAAGCTTTGCCACTTGTATTATTCAGTTTCTCTGGGAGGTTGGTTTTTTTCCAGTAAAATCTACGTATTTGCCTATACTGCAACACGCCATATGGGTGTACTCGTGGTAGTGTGGCTTTTTCTACTGTCTGCATTTTTATTTGTAACACTGCACTTTCCATAAAAGATTTTGGCAAAGGCAATGGAGAATCATAGTTTAAATATAATAATATTAATTTACCATCCTTTTTCCCCTTTCTTTTTTCTTTTGGAGTTTTAACTTAACAAACAGCCTTTAGTGCACTGACACTAATTTCTTCCTCGATAACCCCAGGAGATAACGTTCTGGCATTCCTTAGTAAATTGGGCCTTGTAAAAACTACGCCTGGGTGGTCCATGATTATCTTTCTAGAGCCAGGCTGTTCTCAGTCGGAATCATTTTTTCTTTAGTAAAAAATTGCTCACTGAGAAATATGTGTCCTTCAAATCAATGCACTTCTAAATGCTGGCTGGGAAATAAGACTTAGACTTACTACACAGCGCAGCACTTTCATTTCTAAAATATCGTCATTATTGTCTTAGAAGCACAAATGGTCTCAAACCTTACTATTGCATTAGTACCTTGTACATCATCCTGAGGAGCCCCTTCCCATCCCCAGGTCTGACCAAGCATTTCCTGAGTTGGTTCCTACACGTACACTTTGTAACACGATCTGTGCTGACGAAGAAGGGCAGAAAGATGAGGAAATCTATTTAGTGCATGTGTGGCAATCTGAAATGTCAGGGACTATGTAGTGGCAAAGGCTGGTTAATAGCATAGTCAGCTGTGTTGTAGCACTATGGTCTGCAGCTCTGCATGCATAACTAAATGGGGCTAACACTGGTATGTGACCGCATCTTCAGAGCAAGGACCACACAAAAATCAATCTAATAGAGGCAATTAAATATGCCAGACAAGGATTTGGCCTCACTCTTTGTGGCAGGGAAAATACATGTATGCATCATACAAAATTATTTTAAATGTAGTGGGAGAAAATTATTTTTACATCTGACTGCAGCCTCTGGTATTACAATGGCCTAATATCTCTAACAGCAGTATGTTTGGCAAAGTCTGATTCAAGTGGCCCAGAAATAAGATTTAAAAATAGGTACTAAACATTCTCCACTCTCACAGACCTGGTTCATTAACACCAGAAACTTTCCTTTCTCTTTGTTTTCTAGCTCAACGAAGACCTGAGGAAAAAAATTGAGCCTTACTCTTCCATTTGCAGCTGTGTTCAGTCTGCAGGAGAACTCAGACAGCACCAAGCAATAACAACAGCCCTGCCTACCAAGGTAGGAAAGGCCACAGGTGAAGGGGATCGTGTTTGTGAACAATCCCAAAGATGCCTCTTAGTAGCATGGTGTAATAACCACAGCAGCAGCAGTGGTAGCAAAAGCAGCAATAATAATAATCTATTACATTTTAAAAATCAGACAATCAGAAAAAACGATACATATAATTACACTAAAAAGTAGGGAAAATATTTAAATGCATGAAATATATGAAATCATTGACTATTGCAGACAATCACAAATTACAGCCAGCTTGTGAAAGAAAATAATTATTCCTTAGCAGTACCTTAATAGCAATGCAATGCAACAGTTTTCTAAGGTTTGAATAAGTGGTGCACAAGCAGAATACAGACCCATAGTTGTCCCAGGGGTATTTTGAAACTAAAAAGTGTGTTTAATACAGGTGTTTGTGGCATCACAAAGTCTGAGAAGTGCCTCACCAGTCCAAAGAAGTTTAAAGGCATTAGTTTAGGAGAAGACCATGGAGAAATACCTTACAGCTGAAACTACAGGAATATATACAGAGTAATATTTCCTGGCCAGGTTGGTAGGATGTCCAAGCACCCTATGATTTTTAATAACCGTAAAAAACAGAAGTTCATTTTATGTTTTATTTGGAAATGTACCTTCTTGGCTGTTACAGATCCATTGATATAATTTGTTCAGCCAAACATTTGCTTATTACTGATTCAAAAGGCAGGCCAAAGATTCACTTGGCAATTCTCTACATCCATTATCCAACTTCAAGCTTCACTCAGAATCACTCCATTTATGAGCTCAGATGAGATAAAAACCTACAACAGCATGATGTGTGCCAGAAGAAGTCCAGAGGTGCTCACTTAGTCATAAATGCTTTGGACATAATTCTTAATCAGAGTTAATAATATTCTGACTGTAATTCTAACAGTCTAATATTCTAGAGATAAGAACTGCAGAATTTATCGATAGATGTGAAAGTCACATTTGTTCTATTACTCCAACTGGAACCATTTTTCTGTGAAATATATATTTTTTATGTCTCCATTAATGTAAGATTGGAGGGGACATCTTGAGTCATCAATGCCAGACAAACATCCAACTATCATAAGCAATTACATCACATCTTATATGGAGATAGACTGAAATTAATCTTTTCTCTTGCTATCTAGTTTAACTAGCTCTTCACTCTCCCTGGCATATGCTCTCCTGATGTGTTTATAGATACCGCTTTGCTAAGCTAAAAACAAAAACAAACAAACAAACAAAAGAAAACAAAAAACATGAAAACCCACCAGGTTGTTTTTAGTATCCTCTCAAAACACAGGTTCTCTGCTTGCTTCCTGGTGACCATTCTCTGAGCCTGCCTCTGCTCTGAGTTCACCCGTCCTGAATGCGTATGACCTCAGACATACACAGTATTTCAGGTGAAATCTCAAGGATTACAATCACATTCATACTTCCTTATTACCTCTAGGGTACTTGGCAAGAGCCCGCTTCTTATTCTCCTTGCTGTGCATATTGCCTATCACCCTGTTCAGCCTCTTGTGGCTGGTTTGCTGGAGTCTAATGGCACAAGAAAAAACCTTTTCCAAGCCACAATCTTCAGGGAGCATAGGGAGCTGTCAGAATACTTGTCTGACCTCCGTTCAGTACTTCACTCTCCTGTCAGGTCATAGCAGTCCACTACAAATACTCCCTGTACTTCATATTGGCTTCTCTCTAGTTTAAAAACAAGCAATACCATAACAGATAGGCAATATTTCATGATGACTGCCTTGGTTCAATATTTTGAAGTACATAAATGGTAGAAAGAGCACACAACAAAAATATGCAGACTAAATAGCATCTACAAAGCTCTCCATCCCTCTTCCTTTTAAATACCAATGAAGAGGAGAACAAAGCAGGGAGGAGTATATTCATTCAATCAGTTCAATCAGTCTTGTGTTACTTCTGTTGTGCCCTTCATGCAGAATGATCACAAGGAACTTCACTTAAACTAAACTCAAACACTTACCAAAACACAACAGAAGGAAAGCAGAATAAAACAAATTAGCCTAGTCAAGACTAAGGCTTAAAAATGCCAAGGGCCCTATTAGCTATAAAAAGCTTACAGTGTCTCTGTGTGTATGCACTTGCAAGCATGAGAGAGAAACTATATATGTACATGGAAAAAAAAAAAAGGAATTAGCAATCCAGGCTGCTTCAGGGAGATTGTGCACTTCATTCCTGATTCACAAAGAAAACTTGCCTTAAAAGTGACCCACATTCAAGAATTCGAGACCTTCTTAGGATACCATCCAGATTAACATAGGTAACAAGGCTGGCTGAGGACAGCTAAAACCTCTCAATAATTCAATTAGGATACAGCACATGGACATGCATTCCAGCATGGATTTAGCATAGGGCCTTATCCATTGGGATAGAAAGGCATGGCACGACATCCCTTGTGCTCATAAATACTGGAGACATGCAAAGTGCAAATTAACTGGAACTGGCAGGACCAATATCTGTTTCATCAGATTAAATGCCTGTGACTACTGGCATGACTGTGACTACTGGTAGCATGCTGCATTTACATTTTCTTAATATTTTGCTAGGGAAGTAGGGAAAATAATTGTAGAACTTCTCTGTGTACTTACATCTTAACAGAAAGTTGGGAGAGAAAAGTGAGGAAGGAAGCAACACAGTTAGACATTAGAAACATGATAAAAACACTGAGGACACAGTCACGCAACCATTGCCCTTCTTGTCTACTCCAGCTGCCGTGGGCTGTTCTCCTAGGGCTTGAGACTAATAGAAGAGAAGATAAAAAGTCTTTCATGGGAGAAGTACTCAGGTAAGGGTGGCTAATGGCTAAGAGGAGCCATCTGAACAACCACTGTTCTTGGTGAAGAGAAGTTGGCTGAGAGGGATGCTCTGACCAAGGCTTGCTGGCAGATGGGACCAGGGGACACGGCAGATGTGCCAAGGCCAGGGAAGTACATCTGGGGGATTGCAGGGTGCTCACACTGGGAGAGATTTGGAAACATTAGAGAACATGCTTGGGAGTAGTAAGGCAGAGAAAATATCTTACAGCAGCATTGCTACAGAATTTAAGAAAGCTGAACTTGGTAAGTCAAAGCCTAGTAAGTCACAGGACAATACCTTTTTGGAGAAGCAGAAAATACCCAATTTGTTAGTAAAAATTAGAGATTTTTGAGAAGGCTTGTACATAAACAGAACATTTCCCACTCCCACATAAAGATCCCACCCAAAAATGGAGGAAGAGACAGACTACAGACAAGGACAAAACAAAACAGAAACTCCCTTCAGCAAGAACATCTCAGTTTTACCTAACACAAACCAGGTACAATTTTAACAGAAGCTAAGAGGGCTCTGAGTCACGGCATTCTCAGAGCAGGTCGGACCAAACATGCAGTCCGTAATCATTGCTGGGCTCTTACTGCGAGCCAGCTGCCCTGCTCTGCCTGCCTATGTGGACACCGCTACTGTGCAGCACTGAGAACAAAGCTGATTAAAATACATCAAAGTGAACTAAATATTTCTGCCAGGGCAACTTTCATTGTGAAATATGAGCATGCATCTTCTAATTTAAAAACAGGAAAAAAGAGCTTTTCAGCCTTAAAATGGTACTGCTGCTTTTCCTCAGTAGGTTGACCATGCAGAGCAGTCCTTACTGTGGTAAGATAACCCGAGGAAAAAAGATCCTGTTGAAATTTGATTTTAGATGGCATCACAAGGAATTTTGAAAAAGTTTTCCCAGTTGCAGGGTGGTGGTGGGAAAGAAGTTTCTCTAAATAGCACTTTTTCCCGAGGGGAAAAAAAACATCCAGACTTCAAAAAAATATATAGCTAGAATACTCTTTAGTTTTGCTGGTTCAAAGCAATTTCATGATTCAAAGAATTAAAGAACAGGACAAATTTCAGATTTTTAAAAAATAATAATTTGGTTTTTTTTCATTTGAAGCAACATATTCAGGGTTGCTCTTAAAGTCTCTATAGTCTTTCTCTATAGTCACTTTCAATGTTTCTTGCCAGCGAAAATTGAAATTTGGGGGAAAAAGAAAGTAAAATAACCATAATATTCAGGAAAGCAACATAAATTAAATTACATCCCCACAACAAATTAACAGCACAAGTAGTAAACACTGAATAGAGACAAGCTGGTTACCTGGAAATGTAAAATGACTTAATATGATTTGGTACTTTTTAGGGTTATTGTTGAAAACTAGACTGACTGTATAACATAGGCCATACACTGTGATTCTTGAATCATACAAATTAATTCAAAAATATATCTACGTAAATGTATAGATATGCTTATAAAGATGTTCATTTAAATTTAAAGTCTTTAATTAACAGAAAAGCCACGACATCAATTCATCATTCATCGTTTCAGTGCTCATGAAGTTAGTATTTACACCTCATGAAGAAAAGGCAAAGAAGAGACACAGTTCTTCTTTCAGAAGAACTCAAATTCATGAGAAATTCTACTTTAATTAATTAAAAGCCCTGGTGAGAAATCTGGAGGGGAAATTATCATGGTAGTTCACCAAAAAAAAATGAAAAATTAAAATAAAAGAGACCCACCACATACATTTTAAGGTAATGCATTAATCTTACATGTATTTGTCAATCAGGAAAGATATTCTGCATAAACTGCCAATAGTAGAAAATCATTCCTAAAACATCTTGACTACATCAGGTTCTCATAATAGAAGGATGAAACATTTTTTGAACACAAAGTTTCTGCCTTCATCGCATCAAATCAAAATTTTCTGAAAACATATTGCTTCATAGTTATTAAAAATAAATCATAAAATGTACTATTTTCTCATATTACAGATACACACATGATAATAGTTTGTGCTGTGTTTCATTCAAATCTTCAGGCTCAGTGACATAATCCTTTAGCAGGGTGTCTGCTTGTTCTTGAGTGGAAGACACAGTGTACTTTTCTTCAGCTGAAGTTACATTCCACAAGAAGTGCCCAACTATTTTAAACTAAGACATTGTTTGAAAACATATCCCATCCTTTCATAGAAGCATGATTGCCAGCTAATGCCATGGGTATAAATATTAGAGAGAATGAAAAAACCCCATGTCTTCACTAAGATTTTCCAAATGCATGTGTTCCCCTCCCCATACCTATAACTGGTTGGAAATCAGCAACTCTAAGTTTTCCCAAACTTCATTTATTTAAAAATAAAGGTTACACCCAGGACCAAGTCCAACAGTGAAATCAGCCGTGTAAACAGGATGGAAAAATCAGTTATTCTCACATATGGAGAGTTATAAAAGGTATGTGACTTACAGAATCTGTATTTCAGTTAGGTCACAGTTTTGCTATAACACTTTCTTTTGCTTTTTTAACCTAGTAGGAAAATGGTTTTCAGTTAAGGAGATGGAGATGAAAAAGAAAACCTATTGACTGTTGAATGTGAAGCCCTATCAGGGCAGGATGTTGTACCCAGGAAAGATGTGTTAAGTAACAAATATGTAACGTGCATGGAGGATATGTTAGATAAGCGTGTAATGGACATGGTTTTCAAAGCAAACAAATAAAAACTTAGAACAAAGTCTTTGTTTACTCTATTATGAGAAACTCCAGGTTCTTTAATATTCTGTATATTCATCAGAGTAGGAAAATATGAAAACTAAAATTCTTGTGGGATGGGAAAACTGTTTCCTGCCCATCTTTGACCTCTCAGTGTAAAACTGCAAAGCGCTTTGGTTTACAGTACAAATATTTCTGGGTATGGTATCCATCTGTTATGTATTAGTGAAATGTTTCTGATATTCAGCGTTCTTTTAAAGAGCCCTATTACAATTTAATCAAGAAAGGTTAATAGCTAAGTAATAGTCTGACAGGTTTACAGTGGATGGTATTTCTGGAAAGAGTATTTGCTGTTTAGCATTTCTTAGGCAGAGCTGTTAAAATTTCAGCCAAAGAGTTTTTGAAACTTCAGGATGATGTATCATATGTGAGGTGATTATACAGAGTATTACTCTTTAATGTTTTTTCAAGGAAAATTGACTATTTTTAACACATAACTAAAGGCTTTAAATGGTGTGCTTGAGTTTATCATAGTTGTCCATAAAGATAACATGGTATAAGTTTTTGAAATGTTCCTTGCCTTGGCTACATCTTGATTGTTGATCTTTATTTGCTCAACAAATTTTATAGGTATAACCTCCTTACAGTGATGGAAGATATGCTATAATCCTCAGAAGTTAAAGAACTTAGAGAACAAGAAAGGAAATGAAAAATCCCAAACTGAAGACCTATAGGAAATGTCTGCTAAAAAAAGTGGATGAACTCTATTTTCATTCCAATTTCTTTTGAGCTGCATGCAGTCACTGTGCTGAATGTTTACTTGTGAAACCTTCCACTATATGTATGAATAATTAGGAAACTCTTTCCCCAGACACAAATATACCTGGATGAAAATGTTACTAAGGTACAGAAAGCTATCCAGATTCTCCTCACCACCTCCTGCCTCAGAGCTGAGTCAGAAATTCAGATACTTCTGTGTCTTTCTGCCAGGATAGGGTTCCCAGCAGCTTCCCTCTGGCTTCCTGAGTTTCCTATGAGGTCCTTATGTATGCTTAGAAAATCCTTGTCCCCTTGGCATCATCATTAGATTTTGGCTCAATATACTTTTTCCCTAACAGCCTCTCCCAATACCACACAGTGATGCCATGGCCATGGCATCTTCATTCCCTGGGGCCATGGGAGAGATGGTCCCAGATTCCTTTCTAGCTTGTTTACTGTGAGAGTGACCATGCACTGGAAGAGGTTGCTCAGAAAGGCTGAGACCTCTGGTAGGGTCAGGGTAAGAACTGCTGAGCAGAAGCACCACATGGAGATGCAGAGAGGACCAGGGAGAAAAAAAGAGCAAGATCCCCAGCACTGGCACTGCTCTGCCAAAATATTTTAACGCCTTTGTCTCCAATGCTTAGTATCGTATATAAAAACTGATTATGTTGAGATGTCTGTTCTGTAATTTCTGTGGAAAAGTCCACCAGCTGCCCAAAGCTAAATCATGGGGTTTCTTCCTCAAGGAGTACCTTTCCTTCCTGTTTTAGGTTCAGATGAAAACGAAGCTGCTGTTAAAAGGCTTTGTGAACAGCTTTGCTTGTTGAGCCACCCCCCGCAAGCAGGCCTGTCTTTATGCAAAACAGCACTCGCTTACTTTTCACAAGTTCCCCAGCAAAATGCTGGCAAGGCTGACAAACAAATGGGAAATCTCACATACAGGATCTATAATTTTAAACTAAAGAGAAGCTTCAGTTTAAATGTACATATTTTTAACCTGGAAAGAAAATAAGCATCGATGGCAAAAAGCAGAATTCGGAGATAAACTGCAGTAAATAAACGTTATGTACAGAGAAGTCTGCCAGGATAAAAAGCACTCCAGATTTCACCACTAGATCCAGGACCAACACTCACAACACCACACAGCTGCAGAAAGGAAGCAAAATGAACCTGGCATTGCTCTACAATCAAGGCAGCAGACCTACTGCACACAAAGAACCAGTTAATCAACCTAGACTGCAAAATGGTAGATCCAAGTATCAACTGTTGTGAGAAGCTGTCTATGTGCTTCACTGATTAGGTTGGCTGAATACATATGGAACTAATTCGGAAAGAAAATTCCAGCTGCAAACAAATGTCCCATCATGTATGGTTGAATGTAAGCTGCATCACACAGCTTTAGAGGCCTTGAGAAATATTGGAAAACACTGAAAAGCATTGCAGCTACCCTCTATACATCCAGGTGCTTGACAAAAGCCAACAAAGAACAACTGCCTTTGCTTCCACAGGAAACGGCTTGAACTTCTTGAGAGGGAATCACACCTACCAGGCTATTTCTACTTACTGCTCCATTTCCAGTTACCTCTTTCTGGCCAAAATGATTATGGAAGAAGTCATTACAAAGTTCCTATCATCCTTAGGGCCTGACAGTCACACTTGAATGCTGGCATAAACCAGAGATGGATCTACAGAAGACTGTAAACACTTTGCTCAGAGGGGACGGGTCTGTGAGGAGCTACAAAATAATGTCTTCACTGAAAAAGCTTGTTCACCCACCCATTGTGGGGCCTGAAGCCATATGGCTCATTGGACTCTTTATTAAGCCTGGAGATCGAGTATCCAGGAATACCTTCAATCAGGTTGAGGAGCTTGAAGGCTTGAGATCAAGCCCTGGGAGACTATTGCCTTACTTCACTCTAAGCTCCATTACCATCAGTAACTTCAGCATAGCAAGCAAAGCTGAAAATGAAAACAGCACACCACTTTCTCCAGGAAGGAAAAGGAGCTGCCTACCTTCTCCACATCACAAGCTATGCCAAGGCAGTTCTCCTGTCACCTTCAGTTAACTCCTGTCACCTTTAGCTGGTTTCTAATGCCTACTTAATGCTTTGGTCTCGGTCTTCAAAAGCATGACTCTCATGCATATGAATGAATTTTGACCCCTGAACCAAAGTGATAGATGCATCCCCCTGCAGCACTGCAGATCACAAAGCGCAGAACAATACAAGAATTGTAGTCAAAATATATTCTGATGAAGACACTTACGAAGCCTTTTTCCAGAGAAAGCTCAGTATTATCTAGCACCTGACCATCTTAAGGAATGCTGCAAAACTTTCTTCTGAGAAAGCCCTTCTCCTCTAAGGGATACTTCTTTCATGTAAAGTGTACTAGGTAGCATCATGAGAATACCGAATTTTTGCAGACACAAGTTCCTTATGAAAACAGCTTCCTACAGAAGAGCAGCAGTTGAGCTTCACAGTCACAGGGTTTTTTGACCTCTAAAATTATGCTCTTCTACTAACTCTTGTAGTTGAATCTTAACACTTCTTCCTCCTTCCACATCCCTATGAGCCCATATTCAAGGCTTCCACAACGTAACCAGATTCTGTTCCCATCATAAACAGCTCAGTATCTTTCTTTCAGACAGCATTTCAGTGCTAAGAACTGAAGCATACAAAGTCTTTGATTTTGTCTACCAAGATTGATGTCTACTAAGATTATCATCAGGACAGCCAACAACATATGACATAAAATAGCATCATTGGAAGACCTGCCTAGGTCACAATTACACTTTCAAAACAGGAACTAAAGGTAGGAGGAAAGAGGTTAAGTCACTGAAGTTATTGTACTGATAATATTTTAATAATTTTCCAGTTTCAAATCAAAGCACAAACCTATCCATATACAGAAGAGTCCATAGTAGAGAAAATACTAGTATTCACAAAGAATAGGCTATGAAGTTGTCTATGAGATCCTGGTAACAGTAAAACAACAGACAAAAATTGGCAGTCCACTCTGGAGCATCTTCTGCATACGTCAGCTAAAAGCACTATATCTCCCTTGTTATGACCACTGGATATGTGCAGTAATTATAGTTGGATTTGACCCTCTCCCTTGTATTTGGTAAATGAATGTCAGGCCTTCAGACAAAGACAGTTGTTTTGAATACCAGAATGTTTCACAGGCCTCCCTCATGAACATTTCTACCTATTGCATTACTCAGAGCATGTCTCAGCAGGAAATAGTGATGCTAAATTTACATAAAAGCAGTAACAAATCAAATCCCAGAAATTCAAGAAGTAGAAACTGTACACAAGCTTTTAAAGCTCAGGAAGCACCATGTGTAAAGGCTCATGCCTATAGCTGATAAGCTGTAGGTAAACAGAAGCATTGTTTTAATGGAAAACTGCCTGAAATACCATAAAAAAAAACTTGATTCAACCAAGCAGTCACACCTACCATACAGAGTAGTAACCCAAGGCATTTTCGTGGACAAAGAGTCAAGAGATAAGAAAGAATGAGAGTTGACAGCAAGTTCTAAGTGGGTAGCACTGAAACATCTCAGTCAAAATGTAGACTTTTTAGAATGTTCCATTTTTTAATGAAATAAAAAATTAAGTCCTTTTGGATTTCAAATGACATAAATAATAGAATAAGCACACACTTTCTATTATTTTCCTGTAAAACAAGCAAGCAGATGACATAAAACCATATTCCCTAGCATAAAAACCGTTCTTCCAAACCTTGTGCTACTCTGTACTTTTAAGATGGATTTCCGTCTTAAAACTGAGCTTCCACTTAAATAATCTGTCTTACTAAGATTGAAAATGGTCTCAGAGTAACTCACAAAAAATTCCAGTGTACTGTGACACTTTCTGGTTGTGAATGTTCATTATTTATTTCATATACAATTTATTGGACATTAAGGTTTTCTCAGAGTATGAACGGAGTTTCATCAGTAACTGGTGGAGGAAGGAAGAAGTGGAAACACAGGAGACAAGAATGATAATAATCTATTTTTTTTTTTGTTGGATCATCTAGTCAGTCAGATCTTTGATGGAATAGACAGCTCTTCAATAACACATATGTTGCCTATACTTGGGTACACAATGACACACCACCAACTCCCCCTTAACTTTCCTTCAATAAACTTATTTTCTCTGAGAATTACTTTATAAGAGAGGGGTTAAAAGAAAACCCTTCCTACCTACACAACTTTAACCAGTTACAATTCTGATAATAAAATATTAGCTGATTATTCATGGTGTATGTGGGGATAAAAGGCATTGGGAAGCTTTTTCACAAATGGTTCTGCATAGAACAAGCCACAGTAGGCGGAGGTGCTGGTTCTGTGATTGCGTCTCAGTCTTACAAGCTGCAAAAGTTCTGTTATTCTTCCAGACTAAAGCTGTCAATCATGGGGAACTGTGAGAAATGATGCAGTGGTTAGTGATGTGGACTGAAGTTCACAAGAGACCGACTGATTTGCTCTTGTGACCCAGCACAAATTTGAAATTCTGGTCTCCAGAGGCAAAAGGTTAATGGAATAACCTGCTTTTTCGTCTAGCTCCGTACTACAGAACACCCTTTTAATTATTGCTATTATTTATTGATTTATAAAGTACATAGTTTGCTCTGAAAGTAATGCCTCCTATTTATTTCCATGGAAACTACATCAGATACAAAGTGCACACCAACTATCTGATAAACACTCTCTGATAAAGCAACAATATCTGACAGAGCAAATTCTCAGCTACAAAACACTATTTTTCAACACAGCCACCACCATTAGCTGTGCATTTTCACCGGCAATGAACAGGAGCCTGTAGCATGCCGTGTTTGTAAAAATCTGCACCAGTGGAGGTGACCCACTGACACTGTCACCACTGCTGAAATGAACCACCATCACCTGACTGTGCTCACATCCACTGTTTGGTCTCCAGAAACATTGAGCAAGTGTTAATAAATGTCAGTGGGTGCCATTTTTTCCACACTGAGTAATTCAGTGACACACCATTGCTTCATCCGCACTTCCATGTCAGATGCCATTGTGTCGGAGTGCCCCTCTGCTGCCATCTGTCGCATGGCAACAAACGGAATGGGACGTTGATGGGAAGATTCAACCTCTACTACTACATCACCAACATCTGACTCTGATGTTGTGGGCCAACAAAATAAAATGGGAGGCATTACTTTCAGAACAGCCCTTGTAACGTGTAACATAAGGTGCTCAGCAAGGAAATTATGAAGCATACAAAATACAGTTACAATGATCAAAGAGACGTCTAATCTGAAGGGATCTGTGATGACAAAAGTAGAAAAGCACTTCTCCATCTTCAAGACAAACCAACTTCACTACGTCTGGTTATGCAGACACAGAAAATGCAAAAAAAATTAAAAAATTAGAAAAAAAAGGCTGGGGGAGACATCCATCTGTAAGTAAAGAAAGAACGGGGATTTTTAAAATGTACACTTGGTTCAAAAATGTGAAGACCATCATATTTAAAGCTGAAATAATATTGAAAATGTATTTGAATTCTCACTGTAATACAAATAACTGATCAGGGATCCTGACTTCTTTTAGTGTCCAAGGGAATAATTTTGATTAATCTAATGCAGCAATGTTTGAAGCAGGATTTCAAGCAATATTGTCCTGAAGTACTAGAGAACAAAACCCAAATTTTCCCTGCACCTGACTGCAGTCAGATGTGATGTTCTAATGCTTTGAGCTACAGCAAGGCTCCTAAACGGTGCAAGGATGTCCTGAGAAGCTGCAAAAAATGGAAAATATCGAGGAAGTTGATGTGTTCTCAATGCTTTGCCAGTAGGAAATTGTAACAGGGGCTGCGAAAGAGAAGAGTAGGCTGTGATGGAGACCTGCTGGTGTGTTCCCCTGCGTTCAGCTGCCACAGGAGTGTTAGGTGGCCCCCCAGACCAGTGTGCAAACACAACATGCTACCAGCTTCCACACACGCTGCTCGGGCTGCATTTGATGCTGTGCTAATGCAGCCTGGAGCCAGGAACTTCAAAGGAGCACATCAAAGCTGTTATTCACAGCGGAGAAGAGAGTGTGAAGCCGGGTGGCATTTTTTTTCTCCCCAGCGAATATGAAACTTTAGGGGGCTTCCCAAAGGACATACGAGTGATTAAAAAAAAGGAAAACTCTCCTTCGTATCCTAGGGAAAGGAGGGGAGAGGCCCCATTGAGGCAGATGGAAGGAGAAATGAAAATTTCTCTCTATTAAAACATCTCCTAGATAGCCTGCTATGCTGTGAAGGGGGGGGAGGGCAGGAGAAAAAAGAACTAAGTTTCATCTTTGTTTCATTGGTCTTTTTTTTTTAAATTCGAGTCACAAAAGCTTAAAATGATGAAATGAGCATGTGCAGTCTGACTGAGATAGGAGACAGGCAATTACTGAAACTCTGGGCCACAATATCAGCTGCCTGCTGACTTCTGCGATTGAATTAAAACTATCATAAGAATAATGCAAGGACTTGCCCTTGTCCTGCTTGTCTATGTGTTTATTTAATTTTCTGTCCAACTGACTCTCAAATAAATTGGAAACAGCTGCCATTTTTTTGATTCAGTAGCTCCATTACCCCCCAATGACATCATTCTGGGCACGCTCACCAACAATAGGTCATTATGCAGCAATTACTTTATTGATTTATGGAAGTTTTTAGGCTCCACCAGGAATATGCACATTCAAGGAAAAAAAGGACTTCTCCTTCTGCGCTCTTGTAAATAGTGAGTTGCTGCGCTAGGCAGGGATAGCATTACAGACACAAAATTGGAATTTAGATTACAAAGGGAAAAGGAGAAAGCCTTTATGCTATTGGTCACATAGCCACAGAAAAAAAGAAGATATGATTTCAGAGAAAGATCCAGCTGTGAGCTGATGTTTAGAAACCATGATTTAATGTGGTAATTAAACCTGTGACGCAAGTAAAACTGCTACGTAATAAGCTGGCAATAAAAGCATGCAACGTTTGCTATAATCCACCCTAATGAAAGCTCTGATGCATGGGCTCTTTGAAGTAGTGCAAAGCACATTTAAAAATTATTATCACATGGAAACATTTGCTTTCTTCTATTCCTATCAATATATTAGATCAGCCATCATTTATACATTATACACAATTCTAAGGGAGGAATGCAAAAATCACATAGTGCAGATCTGATTCATTATGGTCTTTCAGTCTTTAATCATCTGCTCTGTTTGAAAGCGTGGAATTTTGAAGAAGACTGACGCTGCAAATTAAGACAGTTTGTCATTTTCTGTATTCAAAAAACTGTTGGAATATGCAGGAAAAAAAGGTATTCCTGTGTTTAATAGTGGTATGTAGTGCAAGAATTTTATAATTTCTTGAAACAGAATGAGCATTAAACTATATGGAACATAATTGATATCTCCTTTATGAAGAGCTTAGAAGTGGGAAAATACCTGCAAAAACACTCTGAACATGTATTTGAATATGTGAATGTGCTCATGTTTATACCTCTTAAAATTCATTTCCAAAATTTCTGTAAGTTGCTTTTCTTCACATGAATGTTTGGAGTCTAAAATTGACCTTCTGCAAAAATCAGTAGTATAAGTTAGATTTTCAAAAATCTGGAGGAATCGGGTACCTGAGCGTCACAGTACTTGGCAAGAGCAGGGTGCCTTACTTGAGTATTCAAACTTTGCTCTTTATTTTCTTCCTGTTCCTAACTTTGATGCTTAAAATCCACTGAGAGTAAAGAAGCTGAGCTGTGTGTTTTAGGTGACTCATCAGAGTTGTGCAACAGAGGCTCTGATCTTCAAGGGCAAACAGGTGATAGCAGCAGGCTCTTAATTCAAAGGTGGATACATACAAAATATCAACATTTCTGCAATGATTTCAGAGCCCTTGAAGACCCAGCCATGCTGAATAACTGAAATGAATACTTAGGAACATCATACAGTCAGATATTCCTTCAAGTTTACTTTTCTAGACCAGTTGCAAATAGCAAGCACAGTCACAGAAACTAGCCTCAGCTTGTCAACGATACATAAGGAGAAAAAAAAAATGCTTGGACAAGCTAATTACTGTTAAAAAAAAAAAAGTTTCTGGAAAACACCTCAGGGAAATGTCTTTGGGTCTGCAATCAGCACCAGGTGGGTATATAACTGCACACAGCAGACTATTATCATACAACGTACAGAACTGGGGCTTAGCTGTAGATGGCCATGGCAAGTGCTTTGAGAAAGTATCAGAATAATATTCGTGATTTTTTCTAAATTTTACAGCTGCATTTTACTATCAAGTCATTTTATTTGTTCTGATATGTCCAGCGTCCATTTTCACATCAAATACATGTTAATATTTGAAAAGTTGGGTGTTTTTCAGCAAAATGATCCTGGATGAAAGAAATATCCTAATTTTTAGGAGGTCATGCTTTGAAATGCAAAAAACCCTAAACAGCTCATTAGATGTGCTGGTATCACATTAGAGAGGACTGCATAAAATGCAGTAAGATATTATGATTAAAATAATAACATATCTGAATTTGATCATATTTTTGCACTTCACACATTAAAATGAACATGCCTGAATGACCAGGACATTCCAATGGCATAAGCTTAACTCTTATTTCTGCTAACAACACACCACCGACTGTATTTGATTCAAACCCATGGAATGACCTGTGATGCCTTCTCTGCAACTTGATCATCCTTTTATCTCTCTCTTAAACAGCTATTATATCTTACTCACATCGTCATGAAGAATATGTAATGATCTCAGATACAATACACTTTTCATAATGTGCCTGTTAAGTACTGAAACACAGGCCAGGACTCGCCAAAATCCAAGCAATGGCCATACCATTATATGACCTGGATGTGCGCTGATGCCGTTTTCACCCCATTCAGCACTAACATGATAGCTCTGCATGGCTCAGGTGTTGTGTTAATAAAGGCACACCAGCAAGCTGCATTGCTCTGACCTTTTCAGTTTTGTTAACTTTGCTGGACTCCTTCAATTCATAAAAGCAGCCTGTGAGGAAAGACCTATCAAAATTGACCAGTTGCTTGTTACAATAATCAGCATTTAATTCATTTAAGTAGCTCTTTCAATAACAGAGCAATGCATAGAAGTTAAAAAGCCAAAACAGTGGCAGAGAGAGCTTTTCATATCAATAATGAGGGACCTTGGCCTCCTTCCCTTCTCCCATGGGAGGTTTTCCTTTGTCTGGAGGCTGTGGTTAGACCTCAGATATCAAAATGCAGATTGCTCCTTTTGGTCACAAAGTTGGTCAGGAATACAGAAAAACAGTGCAGCAGGCATTGGTTCTCATGGCAGTGAGTGAAACATGCATGAGAAAGAGTACAAACTGAGCATCTCTTGAGAACCCATGGTTCTGCTGTGAAAGCCCAGCCTGGTTTTGGTGGGGCAGGCTACAGACACGCCCAGGCCTCTGCACAGGAAACACTGCTCACCCAGGAAATGGGGCAGGGGTAGGGTGGCACAAGGTGCTGAAAATCCCCCTTGACTACTGGAAATCCTTCAAAGCCAGCACACTGGCGTATGACCAAACCAACGGCTGGTGTCAGAACACATTTCTATGGTGAATAAAGCCACGGGTTTGCAGTTGTACCATAAAGAGCACAGCTTCTCCTCTTTGGGTTGAAATGTAGTTCTACTGAAATTAATAGTGCTACCTCGATTTATGGCAGCTGAGAATCTAGTTCAGTGTGTTAATATCTCCATTGACAGCTTCTGCTTTTAAGTTATAGCTCCTCCATTTAGAAATTCCACCAGGAGTTATTTGTAATAAAAAGGAAATTCCTCTCTGCCACTGTCCCACCCTGCTAGTATTGAGAAGACTGTGGTCATTACAAATCTACACATTTTGTGCCTTTATGACAGATAAACAGATTTTCCCATAAAGCGGATTTCCTTCATGATATTAGGGTGACCAAGACCCCATGCTTCGTCCAAGCGATGTAATTACACTTTAGTGAATGGGAAAGTATGAAGCATCTGTTATACTCTGTGGCATTTTTCTTTCTCAAAACTCTAGGTAAACAGTCTTGTTTGTCATTATTTATCTCTAAAAGGCACAGTAGGTAAGCAAGGCAACAGTTAAATGAACTGCCTGCTGCTGCAGATGATCAGTGCCAGAGGTAGGATTAAAGCCATGAATTTCTGGATCTGCTAACCAAATTTCTCTGGGTGATTATATTCACCATTTACAGATATTGAAGATATGTATACATTGTAAAGCTTCAGAAAAAGGAAACCTACCTTCTGTAATGGTGTCTGTGTCTGTCCCATTGTTTGTGCAGGCTTTCCAGGAAAATGCATGAAGACACAAAGGCGAACAGCCAGTTAGCTAGATAGTTGCAGACACAGCCAAGGGATGCATTAGCAAAAATAATCACTAGTTATCCTCAACAAATGAAGAATTTAATTTTGCTCTTTGGCCTAGGCATCCTGGCTTTCAGTCCTATATTTTTTTCTCTCCCTGTGTATAATTTGCATTTTGCTCTGGATACTTACATCACTTCTATGAATGGGCTTTTCTCTTCACAGTAGCCTGTAAGGCAAATCTAGCTTCAGGATTTGGAAACTAAGGCACTGTGTATTTTTAAGCATGCACCAGAGAAGCTGAGCTGCAAGGGAGTTTTCTCACGTGCCAAGCCAGTGCTCTGTGCACAAGATCACCTCTCATAGCTCAATAGTGACAGAGGTTATCATGTAGGAGTGGAGGGAACTGTGCAGCGCCCAGCTGAGCCCCCACGAGTGTGCATCAGCACCCTGCCTTTGCGCACCCACTGCATTTTGTGCACATGAGGAAGACATCCACAGCAATATTGTACAACGTGTGCGCTTCATTAATTGTAAAAGCAAGCCTGAGGTCACAGCTTTGGGCAAGGAACTTGGTCCATCCTGCTCCAAAATGGAGCACTACTGGGAAATGTTGTGGCAGCCTCTCCCAGAAGCATTGTGCTGGCTACCACTGCCTTGCCCCAACAACGGATCAGGCACCAAGCCACACCAAGCTGTGTTTTCTCCTTTGAACGACCTCCTCTGCAGCCATTCCTCTGGTTGACGTATCTCAGATGTCACAGTAAAAACTGATATATGCAAATTGGCCAAGAGTATTTGCTTTTTACCTTAAATATAGTTTTTCAACTGAACTTTGCATTCTGTGGAGATGCATTTTTGAAAACCAGAACTGAGCATAAAATTCCATTATTTAAGTGGCATATACTAGGTAGGTATGGTCTAAGAAACCTGGCAGTAACTTACTCTGTTTGTGGTTTCTACTTTGTTAGACTCTGTGGAGCCATGAATCTATCTTGTCCTTAAAAAACTGAAAGAGGGGGCCTTTAAAATGAATATAATGCTAAATTTATGTGCCACAGGAGCAGCATATCAAGGCCTCTGTGCTGATTAGACCCAGATGTTGGTAACAATGTTAGTGTTATGGACCAACTGCAGGTGTGGGAATAAATCCCTTTCCCTGGGACCCTCAGCAATCAGACCCGTGGTTTCTTCTGGCTCTCAGCTCACAGTTTTCAATTAGCACTACAATGGCATTGTTGTTCTCCAGCATTAGATCATATGTCATGTAAATGAAGTTGAATATACACTTTAACTCGACAAGGTGATTAAGGCCAAGGATACATATGTTCACTATTATAACATGATCAAGGTTAAAAAATAATAATAAAAAAATAGCCCTGACATGCCATAAAGTTTTTATTATTTTGGCTTATCAGTAGATTTTCACATTTTACTTTCATAAAACAGAACATAGTGTAAAGCAGGGCTAGACTAGAATTATAATAAAAGGCAGACAAAAATATTGTATATATTGCATATATCTGTGTGTGAGTATAATGCTTAATTTTGGATTTTGTGTTTTTATGTGACAATCTGACATCTGACAACTTGGATAGCTCTTTATTTCCTTTCCCAATTTTCTGTCCACTCTCCTTACCCATTCTTCTTTCATGTCAATGCATAGTGTATGCACAACTATTTCCAGAGGAGAAGAAACCGGGATATTCCTGAAAAGCCGTCTGCCTCAGAGCAATGAATCCAGCTCATCAGTGCCAGAGGCTGTTTTCTCTATCTCCTTTGGGTTTCATGATATTTAGAACAACACCATGGCTCACTAAAACATATTAAGGGCTCTATTAAGTAAAGGGGCCATACTCCTCTTCCACACATGCATAATTCCCATTAATGTCAATGGCCATTACCTCTGCAATGAGGAGTGCAGCCACTAATATTTTTCTTATATGTTCACTTTCATCAGGTTCTCTGTGCCAGAGCTGTGGGACTGCATATTATTTGATAGTAGCAAAACAAAAATAAAAGAGAAAGCCATGGAAAAGTAAAGCAGAAGAATGACACAAACCAGCACAGACACAGGTTATAGTTGATAGTTTGTAGGACAGTAAGGAGAGTTCTCTTTTCTGGCAGCGTATGAAAACTACAGACACACATCCAGCGGGAATACAGGACCTACAAGAGGTCCCAGGGTTTTCAAGTTTTAACAAAGTTTATCAAGCATCACTCTCTTGCTCCATAGGCCATCACAGAATAGATATGGGACCTATTCTGAATTCACAACAAACCATAGAATGATGGGACCCACAGCACTGACATATTCCTACACTGACAAGTGCGTTTCCTCTCAGAGGATGGAGCTCAAGAGCTCTTCAGTTTCTTAGTGATGACCACAGAAAGGACTAGCTGCTTTTCTGTTGCTTGCTTATACTCTGGCAGTGTATCTGCTCTTGAGCTTTCCTTCACAATTGCACGTAAAATCACATAGAAAATATCCTTTAAGGAGGTGCATCTTGGTATGAAAGCAAGCAACTGCAAGTCTTGGATGTTGTATTCTGCTCTGATCCTTTGCTATTGTGCACATAACCTTCTCTGTTTCTTGCCTTCCAATAACATGGATACGGTAGCTGATGAACAAGAAATATCTACATGTACTTTTGGCTGGCAGGTATGTATTTTTCAATCCAGAAGCCATAGCCACAGCATAGCACAGCCTATACAAATATTAAATGAATAAAATCAATTTTGTCACCATTTTTTAGTGATAAATATCTTCTATGCATTGTTTACTTTGCAATATTTCCACAACATCTGTTGTGTCCACCTGTCCAAAGTATGTCCCCTTACTCTTGCTTTAAACTTTTCCTGCAAAGTTTGGAAGAGAGAACACGTATCCTGAGGCTCTGACTTGATGAGGAATGAAGCACTGAGTCTCTAGGTACTGGTGTCACATAGCTAAATGGCTACTATCCAGAGGTTCGTGGTTTGGCATCCCAACTTCTGTTTCAACACCATTAAGAAACATGCACTGTATCAATGAAGAGTAATAATTCAAGATAACTAGAGAAAAGTAAATCTACTTCATGTAGGATTTTTGTTCTGCACAGATTTTAAACAAAAACTGAGAAAATTTCTATTTCTTTATGGGAAGGAGTTACAGATCCTGGGAATTCAGGGATTGCTGACTCAGAGGAAGGTTGGTGAGGAACGCAACACAGAACTGGTAAAATTAAAAGAACAGAGACCCCAAAAAGACATTCAAGACAGAATCCTAGCTGGAATTCACTAGAATTTACAGTTCACCCCCTGGTAAGCCTTTGAATTCCACGAGTTAAGGTATATTCCAATGAAAAAAACAAACAAAACGAAACTAAAAAAAGGTTGTCTGATCTGTTTCAGCTGTTTCCAGCTGTAAAAATAGCAAGTACTCAAGACTTATTCTGTAGCAATGAAGCTACCTGAAAATTTACCTCATACAGTTTTATCCATGCTGTGTTTATCTCAGGACACTGGAAAGTTTCAGGTTAGGTAAAGTGAGAAAAAAAAAATCTAGCATTAATAACAAATAAATGGGGTAGCCCTGTCACCACTGATGTGCTTACTCACAGGTCTCAAAAGTGCTCTCACACAAACAGTAGTGTCCTGTTTGTGGCTCATATGCAGGAGATGCAGTGCAAAAAGTCATTTGTTCCTGTTAGGAAGTATTGCCTTTGTAGAAATGTCAGTGTAGTGTACAGTAACTTCAGCAGAAATGTGAGTAACCCAAGTTAATAATGATATGTAAGATTTTAACTTACAAAAGGGCTTCAGAAGTTTGTAGATTTTGTGGCAGGAAACCATAAATTTATTTTGGAGACAAGGTCCTCCCCTCCTGTCTTTATCTTCTGAATGTTCCCTCTAATAGTGTGTTCTGTATGGCTACTCCACTCTTCTCTTGTACTCCAACTATTCCCTTGTTATTTTACTCACTATCCCAGACACCGATCTTTTAAACTTATAAAACAGATTGTCTGCAAAGGCAAAGTTAAAGCAGTAGTCAAGCTGTAGTCAAGTACGTAGAAGCATGAAACTAGTAAAGGCCAGGCTAACAGAAGTTTATTGTAGCAGATGTTGATTCATAGCTGTTAACTACTGTGAATAAAATATAGGCAACAAGTGTGCCACTTAAGCTGACTAGGTGTGCCATTTATCCATTGATTGGAGAGAACTAAATCAATGCTGCAGGCTCTGCTCCACGGCAATCACACCACAGATAGAGGAGAGTGTTTTGGCAAGGCATCAATTTAATGGGTTCTTCTGTTGTTACAGCCCCATCACAATCCAAGTAATTCTGGTTCCACGTAAAAGCAATGGGCCTATGTAATCGTAACCCACTAAAAAAATGCCAATCTATAATTTAGATCATTTCAATGAAGGTGTCAAAGCACAAATGTGAATATGAACTCAGGATATGTAATAAACTTAAGCCATGACAGTTATGTGTAGTTATTTCTCCTAGCTCTGCCTCTTATTAGCAAGGCAAGCACCGAGAAGCAACGCCAACCCCTGCATCTCAAGGAGGACAAAAAGCTGGAGAAATTGAGAAGAGACTATTATCCTACTGTTTGCTTTCTATTCACAGAATGTTAGTGAGTTCAAAGGGAAGTCTGAAGAGACAAAGGTCATTTCTCTTGTTGTAAGGAACACCCAGGTCCTTCCCAGTCCTCCGCCAATGGGTTATAAAGAAAAATGTGAGAGTGGTTTAGGCACTTAAAAACTTCTTCTAAGTATAGGCAAAATACCTTTCAAATTAAATACAAGTACTCAGATGCAAGCCACCAGCACAGCAAGCACTGCAAACAATACTTACATAGAGTGGGTTTAATGAGTCATATATCAAAGAACTAGAAATACCCACCTCAAACAGACCCCTCACAGTAATTGCCAAGCTCAGTGGCTGAGCTGTTTACACTAAAGGCCATTCGTTATGCATGCCCTAGCAGTGAACAATAGGAATATTATGATGAAAAGTTGAGTAAATCTATCCCACCTTTCATCAATACAGTTATGAACCAATGATTCTGTGGGGATGAATGGCATTATTCCACCAAGTATTGTGAAAACAGAAGCCATTGTTAGACCCACAATACATTGCTGATAACCAAATAGAGGCAGAGCGTAAAGGAGCATATTATTACTGCAGGTGAAGAAGAGAGAAGTGTTCTGCAAACACATGTAGAGGAAAAAATATGCTTTTTGTTCTTTTCACTCATAGTTAAAGTATAACTGATTTTCACATTTAAGCAACAGCTTCCTAAATATAGCCTTGACAAACATCTGCCTTTCCTTCACTTTACTGGCTGTTTTTGGAACAAATTCTGACCAATGCTAAGATGAGGAATTTAAAAATAAATGTAGGATTCTTGAAGAATTGGATCTTTTTTGAAGCTCTTTCTTACTTTTACCTGGAGATCTAGCCTGAAGGCCAACTGTGGCTGAGGTTGGAGAGGTAGAGGAGGCAGGTGAAGGAGAGAGGGCAGTGATGAAGGGAGAGAGGATGAAACTTAGTCCCTGCGCAGTCCCTATTGATGTCTTGTTAGTGCAAGAGCATCCCTCACTGGCCAAGAGGAGGCAATGACCTAGAAAAGGTTTTGCCTCTCTTCTGGATGAAAAACTAGTCCCAAAGCCACCAACAGCAGAAACATCTTGAGGTGTAAGAAAATGTATTAGAAAAGCATGAGTGATGTCTGAGTGAATACAGATAATGAAGGATTTCTCTGGCTATTAGTCTTGCCTCACACATTGCATATGTTTATGCCTGTATTAAAAAGAGACAGAGAAGCGCATGAATAGATTATTTCCGTATAGATAACACGTATTTCTAGAGAGATTTTGTGAGCATATAGCTATTTCTAATTCATCCAAATTTTGGAAATTCTTTTAAAAAATTATATTTAACTTTAATCAATTAATCAGGTAAGGACATAGCAGGGTCTAGATTTTGGCAGTTCCCCTGGGATGGACATTAAAGCAGTGAGAGCAGCTGTAACAGCAGTGCAACTGCTCTGGAAACAAGCCATGCACGATCCCACACTGTCTGTTTCTACTCCAGAGGAGGTACTGGAGGAGGAAATGTAGATAAGCAGGGCTTCACTGTCCAGATGTGCTAGGCACCTTACATACAAATGAAAAAGCAAAGTCCCTGGACAAAGGAGTTTATAATATAATTTAGAACTCACCGTAACTTACAGTAGACCTCTTGACTGCTGTATCTCCCTCTGTCATTTATATCTATTGGATGTATATGCTGAAAGTGAACATAAAGTAACCACATCTTACTCAAATGTCATACACCCCTTAAGTGAAAATTAACTAGGCCCTGTGTTTATTACCGTGGAGCTTGCTAGACCTCCTTGAGTTCAGGGTCAGTTGGTGTTTCTTTATGAACCCCTTTATGAAAGTTTTCAGTGCTTTATAGCTCAGCCATTAAATTTTGCTCCAGGCTGAAGCTTCTCACAAAAGGTTTAATTCTAGAAGCCTTTTTTTTTTTTTTTTTTTTTTTTTTTTTTTTATTTTTTTAAAAAAATTCTTTTTTTTTTTTNATATTTTCAAAGAGATCTCTTTGGTCATTTTTAAAACATAAAAAGGGTAAAAGAAAAAAAAAGAAAGTTAATTGGTTTTAGGCCTTCTTTAGGGCTCACCATAATTCAGAAACAACAGAACAGAGCATTTTTGGTGTTTGAAACCTGTCTGGGACTTTTTATTGCCCTTCACATATGTATTTATATAAATACGCAGTCCTACGCCTTTTAGTGGTTATTAAGGCATGTTTTTCACCCCCATGGACAGAAATCCTGCTTGTCTGACACATAAAAAATAATACATACTGAGTATGACAAGCAGCTCTGGGCCTCTATTGTCAGTGATGAAATTCTACAGAACTAAATTTTTGCTTCATTTAACTGTGCAATTTTGAGATGTTCCTTAGAATTCCCATTTTTGAGGAATTTCAATGAATGCTCCGTGGCACTTCCATGTTTGTTGAAGTTACTTCCTGCCCTGGCCACTCTGCTGGTTTTATCCCACGTCTAGGAAGATGAGCTTGTCAGCAGTGCTACCTAAAACTGATCATGTTCAAATGGCCCTGCTAAGATTGATGTCTGCACATTCCCAGCTCCAAGAGCCAGGGAAGGCTAAGGTTTGAATGCTTAATAACTTCCGCCTCATATGTGACTAGCACAACAAGCCAAGAGACACAACTTATACTTGTCCTGTGAGCTTCACAAGCAGGGCACTGGGACTAGCATTTGGACCAAGGCATGATGTGTGAGCCTCCCTAGACAATTTCTCCCAAAGAACTATAAATGAAATAATTTACAAAAGTGTCTATATGAATATCCACACTGAGAAACATGAGAGCGCACAGTGCAAAGAGGTGTATCAGAATCTCAGCATGGCTGACTTTTGGCTGGGGATCTTGACAACTGTGAAATCCCAACAGCATGCTCTGCTGCTCCGGTCCTGGCATGACTTGTACATCCCTTCGTTGCCAATTCCATTATGGCCTTAAGCAAGTTTTAGTGTAGAAGCAGTTCTTTAAAAATGCTTTAGTTTCTTTTTTCTTCCCTCTGCAAGCCAACCAAAGCCCATCTTCATCCTGGCTTCCCATCCGGCCCCAGGTCCTCTCATTAGAATCAGTGCCCCAGCCAAACCAGCATGTCCCCAGGGCCTCCTCACTCTTCCTGCCGCCTCCACACCTCCTCCCATGATAGCCACTGTCTTTCCAACCTCTCTTGTGCCTCTTCCTCCCAAAATCTCCACACCACAACCCTGTGCTGGAAGAATCAACATACCACCATTTTAATTGCTGATAGAAGCAACGTTTAGGTGGATCCAACTGATAACTAGAAACTGCAGCATACAGGCTCTTTGTGCCTGTGGTTATCACAATCCCACTGCATTTATCATGTAGAATCTGATACGTGGCATGCAGAACACAAGCCTGGTGTGTCCTGCCAGATCTGCAACACGGCAGCTTGAAGAGATGTCCTGCAAGCAGGAGTCCAAAGTTCATGCATATATTGCATCTACCTAAGGGTAACCCCGAGCTAAGAGGGTTATGTTTATGGTAATTAACATTGCTGTGCACATCGTGTAATTAATACAGCACGGCTGATATGAAATTAAAGGAGCAGCAAAAAAGAAAAGTTCCTTCTAATTTACGATAAAAGGAGAAACAGATGTTTATTGAAAGACAAAGGAAGCAAAAAAATAAAGAAAAACTTTCACATGCTCTATTGCTGGTAAACCTCGGGCAAAACTCAGGTTTGTGCAGGAAAGAATATCTGTTGCATATTAAACTAAGATTTATTAGGATTTGTAGGACAGCCAGCATAAATTCAAACCTATACTTTACCTGTAAACTTAAACTTTCATTACATGGTCTCATCCTAGACTTGAATCTCTCTCTACAACCATCCCTTCAGGCTATGTCTATCTAGTAGGTTCTTTCTGCAAAACAGCCCTAATATATAGCTCTTCCTATCCACTAATCACAGCGTATCTTGATTACTGCTACATTCTTTTCACTGGCCTTGACAAAAGTGATCATTCTCATGTCCATTAAGAATATGTCTGGCTAAAAATTATTTTCTAACCTGTTTCTTTTAACCATTTCACTCTTCTTTTCATATTTTTCCATTGACATTTTTCCTCTCTTACATCAAATACAAAACTACTTCTTGTTATTTTAAAGGAACCTAGTAGCTTATCTCACTCACACTTCCTATCAGCTTTTCTTCATTAATGAGTTGTTTACTCCTGTCTGGACTATTAAAATTTCAAACAAACACTTTCATGATTTGTCCCACAGGTTCTCCTCACAGTCTTCAAAACAAAAGCCTTTCACAGTCATAAAAAAATGTTATTTCAATGTTCTTCTTCAAACTTCTTAAATCATTCCTCCTCCGTGAAATCTAGAAAAACTCATCCATGGTTAAACACGCAGTGTGCTGAGACCACCGTCTACCACAGTGACCAAATAGTCTCCTGGTTTCCTTGAAATACCCTCAGTTATGTCTGCAGCCATATGTCGTCTCTTGTCTTGAGCTCAGATGCATAATCAAATTGCCACAGCTTAATGAATACCACGTGTTAGCTGAGCCAAAGTAGCCATTTGCATAGTTCTAAGCCACAGCACATGCAAGTTGAAATATACTAATTTAAACCTCAGTGAAATGGATTTAAGATAATCAGTTTACGTTACGAGAGCTAAGAGTACGTATCCAGTGAGTCATCACGGCAACTTGTTAGACCATTGCATCTTCATCATGCATCCGGAGTCTTACACTACTGGACTGGTTTTGGAGCAAAATCTGATGTTGTGGTTTTTTCATAGATCCTTGCAGCACTTAGAGATTCTGTTCAGAACAGAGCTGTTAGGATTTACTACCACAGTGTAACTACAAGACATGACACTACAAAAAGGCGATGAGATGAGAACAACCAGATGTACTGTTCCTGAAGTGGGCTGATCTGTCTCCATTCTTACCAGAGCTTTCTGCTGTAGCATGCTTCTCAAGAGGTGCTAATACGTTATCACATTTTTCAGAGGTCTCTTTCTACTCCAAGTCATTTTGATCATGTATTTGACTTTACATCTTGACGTCTCCTCTTTTGCATTTTTCTCTCCCTCTTCTTCTTCAATGTCTGTAACACATCCTTATTTTTTTCCTCTTCTCCCCCTACTCCCCCTTTTTTCTTCTTTGTAGCAGCAGCTCTAGAAAGAGAAGCTGAAGACATTTTTTTCATCCGCTAAAGTTCTTTAGAGTTGCTACTGCCAATGTGACAAGATATCACTTTCTTGGAATGAATAGAACTTATAAAAACTTTTTTTACGTTGGATTTCCCATTGTATAGGGCTGAGGTGCAGTCCCAAAGTCATACATGATGGTGTGGCAAAGTTTATGTGAATAAATAAAAGTACATTCCTTCACTTGAACACAGGGAGAACACAGGGAGGAGTTGAGGACAAGTCTCAACAAGAGCTGCTGAATAATCTGAAAATATTAGAGGATCAGTTCTTTTGTCAATGGGAAAGAGGTAAATGTTTGTAGGCTTCCATTCCATTATTCCACAAGTGCTACCTGACTGCTCCTCTGCCTAGTTTCTCTCTCTTTCCTCTGCTTGTTTAAGCTTCAAAACTGCCTGCAGCAGGAATCCTGGACTGCAGCAGTGTAAAGCAGTATATCTTTATTCATAATCCAAGTAGCCAGGGAAAGATGAGAAAGTTAATGATTCATCCCTTGATGAGCTGCAGAAGATATGAACTGGCATATTGGTTCTTAAATAAAGAATTCTCTTCATCAGCAATACAGGCTTGTACAAGCAGCTATCAAATACAATTCTCAGAATTGCTGAAGTATCTTCAGAATACAAGTCCAGCTGAAAAGTATTATTAAAACACGTACTCTCTTAAATTGTTTAGCTAGAAAATGCAATCAGATCTTCCTAATGCCTAAGGAAAAAAGCATGTTGTACGTGTTCAATTTCAAAGATGCTCAGAGACAAAATAATTAATTTGCTCTGCAATCCAGTGAGGCAAGCCTCGTACCCTCTGAAAAAAATGGAGAAGCAGGGGAGGAGGGAAAAGGGAGACAACAAAAGAGGAGTCATCCTGGCATTGTTAAGTGATTTATGTGATGTGTGACCAAGGTCTCCTGCAGAATTTAAGAGTGATCCAGTCTCCAGTGAGTTTCACCAAATGAGCTTAGAAGCTCCAAACATTGTTGTGCAAACACAGGAATCAAGGAATATGTGATCCTGACATATCCAGACAATTGCTGAGCAGTTCTTTGCACAGTACACATATCAGGTCAAGATTGCAAGACTATGGGTTTTGTTATTGAGGATCTTTTTCCAATGTTACTGTCTAATAACAATAACAGTGCAAACTTTGCAAGAAGACAAACTAAATCATTAGCACCTCTGCGAAAAGAATAAATACTAATAATGCTGCCACTATGGACTTCTCTATTCAAAAAAGAGAAGAGAAGAGAAGAGAAGAGAAGAGAAGAGAAGAGAAGAGAAGAGAAGAGAAGAGAAGAGAAGAGAAGAGAAGATAAGAGAAGAAAAAAAAGAAGAAAAAAGAGAAGAGAAGAGAAGAGAAGAGAAGAAAAGAGAAGAGAAGAGAAGAGAAGAGAAGAGAAGAGAAGAGAAGAAAAGAAAAGAAAAGAAAAGAAAAGAAAAGAAAAGAAAAGAAAAGAAAAGAAAAGAAAAGAAAAGAAAAGAAAAGAAAAGAAAAGAAAAGAAAAGAAAAGAAAAGAAAAGAAAAGAAAAGAAAAGAAAAGAATCCTAAACTGAATTAAAATGTTTTACAAGCATGTGGTTGACTCTTTTCTATATCTAGAATGTAAACAGAGCCAGGCCAAATTCAGGGATGACTCATAGCTAACCTTTGGTTAATGCTATTTATGCAACAGGAAAAAGAATAGTTACAACATGAAAAACACCTATATGAAGGTGACAAGGTATAGCAATTCCCTTTACTTGTATTTCCACATACTCATCTCAAATATGCACTTTGGCTATTTGGTCTTCAAGATTTCTCATAAACAGATTGCTATCATGCTGACCCTGCTGTTTGAGATGTGTTAGCTCATTGAAAATGCTGCAGGGAAGGATACAACACAGGAGAGCCACTTCTCCAGCTTGTCCAGTTCCTCTGGATGGCATCCTTTCCTTCTACGTCATCAACTGCCCCCCTCGGGTTGGTGTCATCTGCAAACTTGCTGAGGGTGCACTCAATCCTACTATGTCATTGGTAAGTTGACATAAGACAAACCCCTAGGGGACACCACTCATCATCCACCTGAATATAGAGCCATTGACTACAATCCCGTCTGCAGTCATCCAACCAATTCCTCATCCACTGAGTAATCCATCCTTCAATTCCATATCTCCCCAAACTAGAGATATGAATGCCATGTGGGAACATGACAAAGGCCTTACAGAAATCCAAGTAGCTGACATCAGTCTGTTTTCCTTGTCAACTGATGCCGTCACTCCATCATAGAAGGCCACCAGATTGGCCAGCTTGGTTTGCCTAACTGCACAGTCTGACATGCATCTGTGGGACATGAGTTGTTTTTACAGGTTTGTGTGCAACATTGAACTGCTTTCTTTCTTTTACTGTTCCCATATTACAATTCCCATCCCAGCTAGCAACTGGGTACAAAATTAAATAATTTGAACGTTTTGAAACCTGGAAAATAAATGAGCCTGGGCCCTGCACTTCTGAGTTTTAATAATGTTTGCATTTAGATAGCTATTAGCAGGCTGACAGACATCCCTAGATCTTAAGGACTCCAGTTATTGGAAACACTGAGGTGTGTATTCTTCCAAACTTATCAATTTTTCCTTTGAGGAGGGGGGGAAAGGTAGTTTTGGCTTTTTCAGTGTCTGATTTCTTTTCTGAGGTGAGGGAAATCTTACTATTTTCCTCACTGGTTCACCTAGATCTGTTTGGAGCATAAGATACAACCCCTCTAATTATATGTTTTATATTTTTCTAAGATTTGAGGCCAATTTATTCCTGCAGAAAACTATGTCTTTAAATTGTGAAAATCACTCCATAAATTCTGAGTTAGAACAGTCAAGGTCTGATACCTTATCTGTGCTCTTACTGTGTACAAGGTCACATCATCAGCATGTAGATGTACAGAATATTTCATGAACTATACAGCGTCGACAGGTCATTAATAAAAACTGCAAAAGTAAAAGCCCTCTAATTAGCTCCTGAGGTAACTTCGCATGTAACATTTTCACCTCAGATTCAACACCATTAAACAAAATGACTGGTGTTTGCTCTCTAATGTAGCCAGAGAACCATTCTACTGTAGTTAAACTCAGCCAAATTGAGGGAAACTTAGATAGCAATATGTTGTGATTTATTGGATCAAAGGCCACCATCAAATCAATATAGATAGTTCCAGCATAAAAAATTATAATGTATGTCTATAACAATATCAAGGTTACCTTGAAAAGAGCAATGTAGCAGGCCAAAAACATGACTAAAATAGGGTCAATACATTATCTTTGAAAGGAACCCTCATTAATATTTGAGCAATATGGAGAAAACAGAGAAAACACAAATAGGTTATAATTAGGGCAGTACAACAGGGTTACCATAGCATCATTTCAAATGGTCAGTTATCACAAATCAGAAAGCAGATATTTTAATAAAGACCCAGCAACAGGTTTGAGAAGAGATTACAGAAAATATTTAAAGAAACAGGGGGTAACTTTTCCAGTGGCTAGCACACTGACTGGAAGGTTGGCTCTGAATACAGGTTTCATTGCCTGTACATGGGCTTTGGCCATGCTCACTAGCATGCTCTCCCAGTCAACACGTAAGTACACTTCATGAGGCAGCATGTAGCAGCTGTTGGCACCATGGCCTGTTGTATTTAACAGTTTGCAGATCTTGAGTGTAATCAAGCTAAATGGACAGAGCAACATATTCCCTGGAGGTAGCAGGGAGAACTAGCTCTTGCAAACATTGTGTTTGGTAAATCATAGAATCATAGAATGGTTCAGGTTGGAAGGGACCTTAGAGATCATCTTGTTCCAAACCCCCTACTATGGGCAAGGACACCTCCCACTAGACCAGATTGCTCAAAGCCCCATCCAGCCTGGCCTTGAACACTTCTGTCACCTTTTCTTCTGTTTGCAAATTGCCACTGACTGTTTTTTCATTAACATGCATGTTATTTGATCCTGTCTGATGAACAGGTTGTGAAAAAAGATACCTCAGTCTATGTTCTACACTTTTTCGTGAGCATATTACTTCTGACTGGTTGCTATTCGATATTTATAGTGGCTGGTAACCCAAAGTATATTTGCATTGTTTCTGCTTTCTGGATTACTTGAGAGAGAAAGAGATTAATGTGAATTTGAGATGGCCAGACAAACTAATTCAAGTGTGAAGAGATCAGCATGCGTAGCCATGAATTACATACTGTGACCATCTTGTAAACTTGAAGTCCTTAGTGTAAAAGGTATGCAACACCTTTTACATCAGTACCTAAACTTGAATGACATATTGACAATTTTAAAAGTCTAGAATTTATTTCAAAGCTATTCAGAAACCTGATAGCCTGATTCACTACTGATATAATGGAGACGTTAAAACTGAAATATATTATGTCAGTTTATAACAATAGTAAATTTTGACATCTTTCCACCCACTAACCTAAACAATGTGAGGCTTTATGTTTTTAATTATTTTTAAACCATTCTAAAATGTAATATGAAAGTAGCTCAGGCCCAACGTTTTGACATTCCTCTCAGAGGGGAAGTTGTCAGTCTTTAATGAGACTCTCACTGAAATCGTACCTCAACTCCTCCTTCTGTCACCCCTCACATTCAAAACAGATTATTTCCACAGTGATATGGTGGTCTTGAGCATGGAGCAAACAAATGGGCACAGCTGAAGCCTCCAGTCTCATCAAGAGCCATGACCACCCATTGTGGGCAAAAATGATGAAGGAAGGACATCTTTCCTTGTATGTCAGAGATTTTTCATTACAGTCAGGCAAAATTATTCAACATCTGGAGAGTTTTTCAAAGATAGTAGAGTCATTGCTTGGTCCTCGACAAAGTACAGCAATGGAGAACGTATTCCTGGGAATCATTCTGCAGTGGTCCATGTTGGGTTCACTGCAAGACCTAGTAGCTCTTTAGTCAACTGTCTTGTGATTTCTTTCTACTCAGGCTTAATAACTTTCTTAAGAAATTTCTTTGTACAACTATATATGAAGCTGTTTATTTCCGGAGCGGTAATTGCCCCAGATATCCTGGAATAGAGCTATTGTCATTACCAGTGCAGTTGTTACCATAGTTCCTAAGCAGAAGACTGCAGTAGTAGCTCACGAAAGCATCGGTCCTGAGTGCTCAAACTGTGCCTAGAAGCCAGAAGAACTTCTTTCTTTTTTGTCATTAACTTGTCAGAAGGTGGTCTTTGTCTTACGTTCCCCAGTTTGGAAATGGATAACAGACTTTCAGATCTACTTCTGAGGACAGCTGTATGTCACCTACATTTATATCATGCTTGGGTCTATGCAATTGGACCAAAAAAAAAAAAAGCAACCATCTTGATATTTATTGCTAGTTGTTTAGCCTAAGTAGGAAACACAGAATAATAGTAGTATAGTAGAAATTCCTTACGGCGTTAATTCAAATAGTTAAACTTTGTCCAAGTATTATTGAAAAATATTTGATGAGGAAAATGCTAAAACCACAGGCAAGAAAAAGCAAAATCATGTGCTAGCTGACAATAAATGATTTCTGCATTATTACAGCATCAATTTGTTAATCACAGTAACCATTTTATTTTACATTTGATGTTCTGTACTTCCTGTGATGATTGAGTTGTCAGCATTGTCTGCTACTGAGTAACAATAGAAAGTTAGTGGATAAATTTAACTTTAAATTGGAAGATGATACAATTGAATAGTTACTACTTGACATGCTGAAGTCTTTTCTTACTAAATTTAATTTATAGCGGTACAAGACTTTTCACAAGCAAATGAGAAAGGGCTATCTATATGCTGCAGTCAGCTTCTGTTCATGTGTTTATCCAAACTGAGGACCATGTTTCCACATCTTCATGAGTATAGGTATCCTTCCAGATCTGGCAGAACTCTGTCTACAAGAGGACAAGCTCCAAGATGTCACTCCATGAATATGGTATAACTTGTGACCTAACCAAATGGCTGACCATGGTCTCTGTCTCCAGGTACTGTTAATCTGCACTAAATTTAACTGAGGGTGAAAGGCTTATAAATTTCAGCCGATCAAACAGCCCTGTTTTACTTCATATTTTACAGACCTGTTTTGATTTTGGTGATTGTCTAATGAATACGCACCTGTGTTTCCTCCAGAATTCTAACCTGCATGCTATTCAGTAAGCACTTCTAACACTTTCTATTTAAATGAACATACTCTTCTATGAAACTAAACCAAATATCAACTCAAATGATGATGGAAAAGGATGTTAAAACAAATTGTAAGTTGTTAGCGAAGAACTAGAGACAGGCGCTAGAACTATAATCTATTCCACTGAACAGCATGTTTTCCTTCTGGAGCTACTGAGATCCAGGGATCCTCATTCTGACTCTTTTACTCACAAGAAGAGACGTTCTTTCATGCTGTGTTTTCAGTTGTCCAAATTGGACCTCTGATAGATTGCCAGGGCCCTTCTTTCTGCTTTAATTGCTAACAGAAGAACAATCTTTAATACAGAGAAAGTTCTGAGCAAAATTAGAAGACAATCAGAAAGCACCTGACAGTGGCCTACTCAACAGCTTGCATTTCTCCCAGTGATACATTTGACAATGAACACAAGATCTCATACGTGGAGATGATTACAGAAAGTCCCTATGGATTTGAAATAATTTGAGCAAGAAAAACGTGTGTGGAGCAGATGCAGATGCATCACCGCAATGAGATTTAGCAACAGGAGGCAGCAAACCAAATGGTAACATGTTAGGTGGAAAAGGAGCTAAACCAGTTTCATCTCAGCTGGCATTTGTTCCTTTTTTCACAGTTTATAGCTGAAGGCAAAGTACTGCAGTTATTGAACACAAGGGGCCAATTCTCTGACTAAAGGAGCTGAGCTCAAGTAAAGAATGAAGCATTTGATCCAACAGAAATACGCAAATGAAGAACTGCACTAGAATATATAGAATAAAATATTGTGTTACTTTCTTAACCTAAACCTTCACAGAAATCTGATAATCTTATGTCGTCCATAGATTAGGATCTGGGCAGAAATGTAATAAAATTACAATAAAGGTTATGTATCAATAAGATGTCAGTTGTGCATAGGGATGAAGTATTCTAGTCATAATTAAATTTCAAATCTAATTATAATTTGAGGAGTCCTTTTAATTACATTGCAGTATTTTGCTTTTGTAGGAAGATGATTGCTATAGCATCTTTTATCTGTAATTTTCTTTTAATTAAAAAATGTAAATAAATCAAAACCACCTACTTAAAATATTTACATCTTAAATGAAAACAAACAAAAAGTGTAGGAACTTCACCATGGCTTATCTACCAAATCACATCTAGGTCTACTTTGTTTTTTTTCCTAATGAAGTAGTGAACTTCATGTTATTTGTTTCACGTAACCAGAATTGCTGAGGACTTTGGACAAAGAAAAAAAGAGCTTCCTCAAAGCAAAGACTGTAAGACAGTAGAGATATTAAACCTTTTTTCTAAGGATGCTGAGACTGCAGGACATCTGTGAAAAACTGCTGTATGCTTCTCTACACTACAATCCTTCATTCAGTCCCACCAGACTCAACTGTTCAATAGCAGAGCTATTTTGGGTGCCTTTGCTTACTAATGCAAGCTTTCTTGTGCTTACATTATTTGCTTTCCTTGTATTTCTTTGAAGTACTTAGTCACAGTCAGTTTGTGTCACCTGCCTGTGTGCTAACCCAGTATGATGGTTTGAGCAATTCCTTTTTCTCCCTGCCATTAGGCTTCCTGATATCTTGATAAAAAAAAGTCTTTCTTCTTGGCCTTCATCTATCTAAGCAAAGAGAGAACCGCCTGTTGCTCTTTTAAGACAGAGTCTCAGTTTGCATGTGCACCTGCTCCACTCTGAGTTACTCTTTCCTCAATAGAGACAAGAGAGAGCACAAGGTGCTCCAGGCTGAGATTCCCTAGAGCCTCTGCAGTAGCACAAATAATTTGCTGTTCCTATGGCAAATACTTGCCTTATTACATATTAAGGTCAGTTTTACCTTTCCCATAAACTCCTTATATAGGTAGCTTGTAATCCGCAAAGGTTTCCACCTGACAGCTAGGACACCTTGTATGATCTTGCATTTCCTAGTGCTCAGCTTTATTCCATCTCTAGTTACCACAGCTTTCAAGATCTCATTCTGGCTGTGAGATATTTTCAATTTTTTTTAATCAACAAGTTTCATTGCAACATTTTATGTTGGGATTATTTAATGAAATCATGAAATCAACCCAACATTTGAAGAGGAACTCCATTAAGAGTTTCCCTCAACTTCTATCCCTCCTTTTTTGTTTAAAAACAATCTACTTGTTCTACTATTCTTTGCAAGAAGGCATACAGTAGATTTTCTGCTGGCAATTTTTGCTTCATTAATAAAACTCCTGACCTTTAAAGATCTTTCTTTGCTGTTCGTTCCTCTTTGCTCCTTTTAGGTTTTTTGCTTATTTCTACTGTACAAGTAGTTTGGGCACATTTTTTGTTGGATGTTTCTCCTTTCATTGAGACACAAACTCTATCACAGATTTTGCAATGTAGATTAAAGAAATTCAAAACTTCTCCTGTATTCAAATCCATAGCTTTTAATCCCAACACATTTCAAAAACTACGTTTGAGTTTGTCTTTTTGGACCCCAACCTTTGAATCTTCATTTAACCTGCCATTTAATTTAAGCTGAAGCAACTCATGGTCACTTTTTACAAGGGTTACTTTCTACCACCTTGTTCCCCTCAAACAATTCTAAATCAGTATTGATTCTCAGTTGTTTGGTGAATTTTGTTGAAAGAAACAATCTTGCTCCTGTTGTATTCAGTCATAACAAAACTTTACCATTAATCCTACGATTTGATCTGCAAACTACAGCTGACTTGTTAGCCTCTAATTACTAGAATGAAAGCAAACATAAGCACCACTTATGGAAAGGATTGGGCACAAAAATTCAATAAGCCCTTCACCAACTTCATTGCTCCTCACTGGAAACACTGTTGACATAGTCTACCTAGACTTCAGCAAAGCCTTTGACACTGTCTCCTACAGTATTCTCCTGGGGAAGCTGGCAGCTCATGACGTGGACAGGTACACTCTTCACCGGGTAAACAACTGGCTAGAGGGCCGGGCCCAGAGTGTAGTGGTTAATGGAGTTCAATCCAGCTGACATCCTGTCATGAGTGGTGTCCCCCAGGGGTCAGTATTGGGGCCCATCTTGTTTAATATCTTTATTGATGACCTAGATGAGGGGATTGAGTGTACCCTCAGTAAGTTTGCAGATGATAGATATCAAGTTGGGAGGAAGTGTAGATCTGTCTGAGGGTAGGGAGGCCCTCCAGAGGGATCTGGATAGGCTGGATGCCTGGGCTGAGGTCAATGGGATGAGGTTCAACAAAGGCAAGTGCCAGGTCTTGCACTTTGGCCACAATAACCCCATGCAATGCTATAGGCTTGGGGCAGAATGGCTCAAAGACTGTGAAGAGGAAAAGAACCTGGGGGTGTTGGTTGATGCTCGGATGAACATGAGCCAGCAGTGTGCCCAGGTGGCCAAGAAGGCCAATGGCATCCTGGCCTGTATTAGAAATAGTGTAACCAGCAGGAGCAGGGAGGTGATCATCCCCTTGTACTCAGCTCTGGTGCAGCCGCACCTTGAGTGCTGTGTTCAGTTTTGGGCCCCTCACTACAAGAAAGACATTGAGGCCCTGGAACATGTCCAGAGAAGGGCAACTAAACTGGTGAGAGGTCTAGAGCACAAGTCTTATGAGGAGTGGCTGAGAGAGCTGGATTTGTTTAGTCTGGAGAAGAGGAGGCTCAGAGGAGACCTCATCGCACTCTACAACTTCCTGAAGGGAGGTTGTGATGAGTAGGGGGTTGACCTTTTCTGCCAGGTAACTAATGATAGGACGAGAGGAAATGGCCACAAGTTGCACCAGGGGAGGTTCAGGTTAGATATAAAGAAGAACTTCTTCTCTGAAAGAGTGGTCAGGCACTGGAACAGGCTGCCCAGGGTGGTGGTGGAGTCACCGTCCGTGGTGGTGTTCAAGAAACGTCTAGATAAGGTGCTATGGGATATTGTTTAGTAGTTTAGTGGGATATATTGGTGGTAGGAGGATGGTTGGACTAGATGATCTTGAAGGTCCTTTCCAACCTAGTGATTCTATGATCATTCAAATTTAATAAAATGGTATTTGATCCTCATCCACAAATTCTCTAAACCAGAAGTATTAATGGCGAATGCTTCTTCACTTCTATAATTTGTAATTTCTCTGAAAGTGAAGAATAGTGGTTGACAAAGAACAGGTACTTGCATTACCTAATCTATATACTTGCCAGTAGGAGAGCACAGAAGAAGCTGACTGATCTGTTCCTGACCCCTGACAGCTTTCCTGATAGAAGGGGCAGGAGGGTGCAAAGAAACAGGTAGAGGAGGCAGATGGCATAATCCACATTAAACATTGTATGCACAGAGAGGGTCAACAGTACTTATGGCTGTTGTACAGACATTCCTTAGGCTATGGGTATACACTCAGTTTATCAATGTCAGTGACACTTAAGATGTTAATGCTCCCTAGCTTCTTGTTGCCATTGTTCTTCCAGTGATGACCAATCTCACAGCAGACCCAGTGGTAGGAAATATATGAGCAGTTCTCATTTGTTTCAACACTGAATTACACAGATTAGTTTAATCTGCTGATGAAGACAGTTTGAGCTGACCTTGCTGAGTCTGCACTGAGGCTGACCGGGGTGCACTCACACATTGGCTCTTCCAGGCAGCACTGCAAAAGTGAGAGTTTACAGCTGGTAGGCAGCCTCCCAAGCTGCTGGGAAGCCTGTAACTTATTCAGCACACAGATGCTTGCAAAATATCTATCTATGGCTTTATTTTCCAGAGAAATCGACTGCAGGATGCAGAGGCTCCAGGTTGGCTATCACCATGCTGCTTCTCTACAGGCTAGATCTTTAGATGCGGGAGATATCACACCCAAAACAAAAGAGAACCAGTACCTGTATGTCACCTCATCACTGGCCTACAACATATATATGCTCCAGGGAAATGTAAAGCATCTACAAGGAGCGAGTTTAGCAGAGAGTGGTACACGGGTACTCTTGTCTTTTTCTCTCAGTCTTACATTTGAAGTTACTGGAGTGTACCATACATTGGATAACTGCAGTGTTCTTCTTAGATAAATAAAGTTATTGGCTCAATGCCTATTAGCATTACCTAACAAAATTTTAATTAGACTGGAATTGCAAATACTGTTTAAGTTCATGTTAGCACATCAAGTGACTATTAGCCAGACAAGTTTTTTTCATCAGTGTCCCAACTTTCCTGTTAACAGTTTTGGCTTGTTGGTTTTTACATTTAAATTTAGCACTCACATTTTCTAATTTTCAAGTATACTTCATGTGCATGAAGCACTCGTAAACCATTGGATCACATGAGGACTTTAAAAACTCCTCTTGTCTCAAACTATCCATAAATTAAAACCTTCATATTGACAAAGTCATCCCCAACCAGCAAAAACCTTAGTAACTGCAACAGATTTGTAACAGAACAGAAAGAGGCAAATAACTCAAATATTTAACACATCTTGTACATGTTGATAGCATTTGGCCTTGGAGGGAGAAAAGAATAAGCCAAACTGGGAGTTTCTAAGATTCTAAGAGTAAAACCAATACTAAATTCTTCAAAAAGCTCTCATATCTGACTTTGCATTGCTCTCTTAGCTAGAAGCAACATGTTGATGGTGATCAGACCCAAGCAGCTACAGCAGTACATTCTTCCTCAGCACAGCAGCGTAGGAAAAAACTGATCACAATTACTTTTGGAGTGGATGCTGCCAAAGTAGTTGCCACTGCTGTCAGACAAAATCCCCCCTAAAGGTCACCAGCCACCAAGGAGCTGGCAGAATGCGTGCTCCTCACCCACGGCATCTTGCAGCTTGGTGTGCTAATGGAAAATGCCATCATCTTCCTTTTGCCTCTGCGCATTGAGATGTGAGCTATGGTGTTAGAGGGGTGACTGCAGGGCCCTTTCCACCAGTGTGACCGCTGTGGAGCTGACCTCCACCACAGCAGGGGAGGGAAGGTGTTTTGCCTCCACGGCTGAATCCAGCTGAGCTTCTCCGTTGGAGTCTGGGAGCAAATGCAGCCAAACGGGACATCTGACAGTACCAAAGTCACTGCTGAGGGAATAGAGCCTCCATGAAAGTTTTAATGGATTTTTTTGGTTTATGGCCCAAATGATTCTGAGTATTGTTTCTTAAAAACGTACTGTGCTAGTGTCCCTTCCCCTTAAAAAATCATAGCAAGATTTCACGTGATTTCAGAACCAGGCCAACATCTCTGAAACCATGCCCTTGGTGCATGCTGAACAGGGCAGGGGAGGGAGAGGAGCAGTGTTTTTTGTTTAGCTTGACCATGTCAGTGCCAATTTTCTAACGCGGTTTTCTCACTGAGCCATCTTTATGGAGCTGAATTTGCTTTCCCTTTTCTTTTTTTTTTTCTGGTTTACTTTGTTTTTTTTAAATATGACTTTTTTGGCCCAGAGAAGTAGTTACTGGAGTACTCTTTTGCAACTTGGCTGTAGCCAGCGTCTCTGGGTGATCGCAAAACTTACGCTATTTTGCAATAACTCCCATCTCGATGCACAGTTCCAAAGCGGCCCTCTCACAGAGCAGCTCAGGAGTTTCCTCCACTAATTGTATCCCTGCCAGTTGCTGATTTCCCCGCAGCAGCACAAGCCAGACTTTCTTACAGGCTGTTAATATTTTCCACGCCAGTCTCCAGTGCCAAATTCTCCCACAGCTTGCTACAAGTTTCCCAATGAGATGGGCTTTTCACAGGCCTTGCAGGGGACTTGGACAGGCCGTTGAGGCCAGGTACCCACTGCTTAGCTGACATCAGTTGCGTGTGTCCCAGGTGGAAGGTCTATGCAGCGAGGTGAGACCCGGCCTCACATATAGGGTTGTAATCTCGAGTGAAGCCCAGGATTCGGGTGGGCAAACACTGGTGTCACCAGAATCTGAGCATGGCCTGCGTGGGCCCACAGCCACTGCTCCCCTAGCACAAAGGCAGGAGGTTTCCTCCTGGGTTTCCCAGGGAAAACAGGGATGGTGCCGCCAATGGCCAGGGAGGCAGCCAGGCATGGCTCCAGGCAAGTAGCAGTGACTAAAGTGTGCCAGGCTTGGAGGAGCCCAGGGGACGCAGTGACTCAGAGATGCACCTCTGGCTCCCTGTCCTTCCCCTGGCATGGAGGGTGGCTGGCTGCAGCCCCCGTGCTGTCTGGGTTCTGATCTCCATGGTGTTTGCTCCCCTAGATACCTCACCTTGCAAGGAGTGGGACACAGGCCAGCCTGCAGGGGATGTCCCAGCCCCTGGGGGAGTCACAAGGGAAGCTCAGAGCTTCCCTGGTGGAGGGGTATCCCTGGTTAAAAGCTGACCTGGCAGGAGGAAGGAAACAACAGAAATGGTGTCTGTGCTGGCCAGGAGGCAGAGAGTAGGAGGAGTATATCTGAGAGAAAAACAGGCCCAATGATGTGTCGGTTTTGTGGTGCTCAGAAAGATGTCCTGCAAGGACCGTATGGCCGCAGACACAAGGGACAAGTGGTATGAGTCACTTCAGTCCACTCACTCTTACAGTAAAACAGGAAAAAAATAACCCCAAGTCTGTTTTCGAAATGCGTTATTATTTTCTTGGCAAGGCTGGGCAAAGCAAGGATCTGCCTGGCTGTCAACAGGGGGTAGGCAGCCAGGGTCAGATGCTGGAGGCATGGGGAAATGGGGACAGAGGGCTGTGTACCACCTCTGCGTTGCCCAGCAGCAGCACCTGGTGTAATGTGGCCACAGCAGGCAGGAACATCCCCAGGAAGGGCATGAGCTTTGCTGACAGTGCTTTTGATGTGAAACTTCAAGCTCTGTGTCCTGGAGGATGATACGAGGTCCTATGCTTGCTTTCGTTTTTTTTTAAATGGTAGATTTTTAGCTCTAAAAAGACCAAAAGGCTACAAGTGTGATCTACAAGTATGCTGGAAAGTATGCACAAAAAAGACAAATACACAAAAATCCTGAGCTAACACAGTAAAACACTCATGACGTTTTTAAATCAGCCTTGAAATTTTTAGGTGGGTCAGCTTCCAGTTCTGACTTGCAGCACTGTAATTGCTTGAGTTAGTGACACTGCATACCAAAGAAACACTTCTGAAAAAGCTGCAGGATATACTCCCCTCGTTCCTCTGCTAGTAGGCAGTGTGTTCATTTTTAATAAAAGCATTAAAGGGAAGAGAAACACATCATAATGAAAGCAGCAGATTTATACCACCACATGTGCCTTTTCCTAACGCGCTACCTTCTTCCTCTATCACTGACCCAGGGGCACTAGTCCACACGTACACACTGTGCTGCTTGCAGGTCCAAGCCAGGACTGTGGGGGTCCACTATGTCAGCATTTAGTGGGAAAAAATGAGCTCCCAGTACTATGAAAGACTCCACCTCTTCTAAACAAAAGTAGCTGAGAACAAGTATCCAGGAGGTAGTGCATACAGTTTGTTGCATATTTCCAAAAATATGCATATCTCTTTCTGTATCCTGGAGTAGCCTAATCAACACATTTTCCTGTTCTGCTGCAGGCCACTTTGTTCAGTAGTTCCCACAATACCATAAGTGTCAGATTATCTTTGCTGGCTACAACTCTCTCAGTCCCCTGCCCTTTACCCTCCTCGCACAGATCTCTTTCCCAGACAGCTACTATTTTCCATACAGGAGAAGCAGCCACAGTCTCTCAAACATACTATAATTTTTCCCAGTACCATTGTCTCTGTGTGTGCTGCTGCTTTGGACAGGCATAGCTTCTTCCAGCTTGTTGATTTCCCTCCAGTCTTCCAGACATCATCTCACATAATTTTACCATGACTTTACTGCCCAATCACTTGCCAAACTACTTGTAGCCTTTTCTTTTTCTTTCTTTTCTTTTTTTTTTCCGGAGCAACTCTGCAGAGATTCTATGCTTTGGTTCTGTACATGCCTCTCAGTGTCAAGCTTTTTCCTCTTGTACTCTACCAGCCAAAGATTATCCGTATAAAGCAATGTAAACCACACCATTAGAAGGCCTCCTTGCCATAGTGTTCCCAGTTATTTTAGCTTTAGGCTTCTGTCCTGGGTTACTATAATATTTTTTTAAGTTCATTTTTCCAAGATCAAATCCAAAAATATCTGATCTGACAAGCTCTGGTAGAACATTGCAAAAATACTTCCACAAAACTCAGGAGTGTCTGCATGATTTACAGCTTTTGTGCCCTGTTTAGTTCAAAGTTTAGAAATGCTGGGATCTAAGCATTTGACCCCATCTGTTTTTTCTAATTCAGTTGGCAGGCATTTTTGGCAGAGAACTGCCATCTTCCCAGAGCAAAAGAGCTAAAGACTGGTTCATTAAGCCATTGACAGGTAACTAACATCCACAGAAATCAGGCTACTCAGCACTTAAAAACATTTCAGGAATATAATGTGGTAGCAATCGTTTGGGTCTAGGCAACATCTAATTCAATCCCCTAAAAGAAAGAAGCGCTAGCATGAGGATGGAGCAATGGCTGGAGCTGAGAAGTAGTAGGGTTACCTAGACCGTGCAACAAAAAGTTTTGCAAGACCTTGAGCTAAATCCAGCACCAGAAACGATGCTGATGCCGTAGAGCAGCGTGATGTCAAGATGATTAACACTTTTGGTGGTAATGTTGCTTTCCAAAATGCTTTGCACTGAGTCATGTGGGTGTATCACTTCTAACTTTGCTAGGCTAGAACTGTACGCTGCATCTCCCAAACTCTCTAGGTGCTGAGCTCCTCAGATCCCATTTAGATGCTTAATAAGATCCATATGTTTAGTTACTGACTGTAAATTGTTCTTGCTCATGAAGTAGGAATGAAGAAAGTTGGGGGAACAGAGGGTGGCAAAAGGAATGAATTGAGATTATGTTAATTTGATTTTCTCAGGAATAAAGGTTTTTTTATGAAGCAAAACAAGGAAGGTGGAGATATCACATCATTTCATGAAGAGACTGAAAGAAAGGACAGAGCTCTGGGCAAATGGCAACATCTTCATTTAAGAGCTATTAGAGTGCTAGTCATAGAAGGTAGGAAGCATACAAAACCTGTAATATATTTCAGTATCAAGTAGAGAAAACTATTAAGCTTCATTAATAAGCAATCTCTAGAGTGAAAAGGACCCAGTATCAGGTTATGGCCAAGGATTTTATTGGAGTATAGGAACACTGAGGAGCATTTTAAAAATCTTGATTAATTTTTTAAACTCTAAGTGTGGATTCTATTTCTTTTGGCATATGCAGTTTGTGCCTTTGAATAGGTAATATGACATATTTATGTGTGAGATTATCAATTACTGTGTGATGAGTGATTAAATTTATATGTTCAAAACCTGATTGACTTTCACTGACTGTTTTCCATTTAAAGAAACCCCTGCTATATGGAAAGCATAAATCATCAACTCATTCTTGAAAGGCAATGATTGCAGAATAATAATTTATAATAGCAACATTAATATCAATTATTCTGCATGTAAGAACAGTTCCCACATACACTAAAATCTGAATGTAAAAGAGGTAATAACTTACAAAGATTATATATTCTGGTAGTCATTACTGCATTTTTTGCAAAGATTCAAGTATTAACATATATGAAAGGGGCAAGAGCTTTCTATAATTCTGTATAGTTCCATCTAGTAACACTTCTGACAAGGCATATGTTACTCTGAAATTTTACCACTAGCTACACTAAATTTGACATGGTGTTGGTTCACTACGACTAACTCTGCTGGAATTGGAGTAAGACCAGAGAGAGACTCCAGCAAATGACTTTGGACAGATAAAAATGCACAGAGAATTCCAGAAAACAAACCAAATCCTTTGTTTTCTGAGAAGTACGTAAAAGATGTGTGCACAGGTATTTCACTAGGACTTCTTCATTCTTGCCATTAATACCTAAAAAAATACTTTGAGTCAACCAGATGTTTATCACAGAGATTTCTGAACACTGAGAGAGCTGTGGGGTCTTCTCCAAAGACAGAAGACATGAGACACAAGCCAAGATGCCTACTGAGGTGCTGAGATCCAAGGCACTGTCATTTCAATAGGTTTAGTCATTTCAGTGTCTCACGTGTTATTTTCCTCAGTTTCAATCCTTATGATTCTGAATGAAAGCTTGAAAACAAGGTTCCATAATCATAAAAGATTTGTCATATTCTCATCTCTACAGAGCTCTAAACAATTTCACAAAAGGTCTTGTGAGTCTCACGCAGGTCTCAGCTAGGAGATTCAGTGATCTCCACCAACATTTTCACAGCAGAAACCTTTGGCTGGGAGGAAGATGACAGTGGAGAAGGCCTGGCCATCCATCATCTATCGAAAAATAAAGGTGTCAGGAGCACAGAGAAGTGTCTCACCTCTATGTTCTAGAAATCCCCAGTATCTGTCGGTCCCGTCTCCCTCCTACCATCCTTCTCTTCCTCCAGTGCTGTCACAAGATGAAAAAACTAGGTCCTAGAGAAGGTAGCAAATGATCCAAGGCTGCTGGGAACCTGATCTTGCAGAAAGCCTTCCCAGGTGACAGAAATGGCAACAGCAGAGCAGGGTGGGCTAAACAGCATGGAGAGCCTAAGTACAGGCAAAGCTTGTGGTCATTATTTAGAACCTCTTCAAGTAAAGCTGTCCTTGACTTAAGCAGGAAGTGCTCTGAGGTGGATAAAAGGTATCTAAGAGGAGAGTATTCCCCCTTGACTTGTTATGATCGCATCAGACACTAACTTGGCAAATATGTTCCTGAACTTAAACAGCTAAGCTACAGCAATAGAAAAGTATGGCCAAGATCCATGTTGGCTTAAGAAATAAGTATGTTCACATAAAATAAGAACTGACCTAAACTCAATCATGATATTTTCTGAGATATGTAAAAAAAAAATAAAAATTGTTTTGTATGTCTCTGTACTTCAACACTCACTGTAGAGACTGTAGTTATAGGTTCTCTGGAAATGCAAATTAGACAACAGTGCCTGATTTTGCCTGGCACAAGGAAGGAAAGCGCTAAAATATTTTCTGATGGGTCTGAGCCAGAAGTCTAGAAGACTAGATTTAAAGCTAGAGGTTTTGATCGATATTTAAAAGAAAAATTATTGTCACAGATTTTTTATCCCCACTGAATTCAGGACATACTGAAGTCTCCTGACAACTGACATTCTCTTGAGATTTTCTACCTCCCACTTTCCATCGAGTTTATACAAAAACACTACCTCATTTCGTGGCTAGTTTTGAAAACTTGCATAAGAAATGTGAGACCAAACCACAAAGTTTGGATAGTGATGTGCACTTTTTGTGAGTTTGTGGGGGGTATCAGGATCCCAACTGCTCTACTTTGAATAACTCCCACTAGGTGTGAACTGAGAAACAAAATAAGGCTTGTCTGCAAATACTAAAACAAACTCTGATCCAAATTATGTCCAACAAAATAACTGGGGGTGGGGAGAGGTGCGTAATTGGCCTGTTTTCCTCTTGGGACTACTTAGTAGATGTACATTCATTCGATCACTAAGCATTTGCAAATTGATGTCCATCCATTTTGTGCTGCTTTTCTAGCACTGCCCTGTACTTTTACGTCAACATACATATTTCTATTGAAGAGATCATTACTATTATTTTAAAACAGATGGTTTGAACATAATCCACATAAATAGTAGATTGGCACTGCCAGTCATGATGGCATGTGTAGAAAAGAGCTGGCGGATGTAACAATATTTAAAGATTAGCAGTCTGGGACACTAAAAATGACAGTGTCTCTTGCCACTGAACCTAATGCTTGTGCTATGGCATTCAAATAAAGCCACAGCAGTCATCATGCCAAGAGATCTGATAAACTCGCTGTTTAAAAAAAATAAAGTTTTGCTGTAGCTATGTACTGACAAAGTGGAGGATGGCATAGACCCCTCTGTATTAAGGAGGTATGAAACTCACACTCCTTCCTGTTCTTTTGCTGGGATCAACAGATGGAGCGCTCCTGACAATCTGTGCCCTGAGCACTTCTGTGAACATGCCAGGCATGGCTTTGGCTTTTTCTCTGGGACATTAGGAAACTACCATTAATTTAAAATATATAATTGTTTAAAATTACCTATAATCAGTGTCCAGTTGAACCTGTGAAAACAGTGCATATTTTAGAAGCACTCACAGTGTATGCGTGCCCTGCAGCTGACCCTACCGCAGCTGTAACTATCTCAAGTTGCAGCTGATGGGAGGAATGTAACATCACTCCAAGCTGGAAATTGTGTCCATGACACTTCATCAAAATACCCACTTAACAGCCCACATCTCTGCTGTCTAGCCAGTTTATTCCCTTCGCTTGTGTTGCCATGCTGACTCATCTCCCACTCCTAATTTTGTGCATATTAAGGCTGGCACATTATTTTAGACAGTTCTCTTGGGTCTAACTTATAGAATCATTAAGGTTGGAAAAGACCTCTAAGATCATCTAGTCCAATTGTCTACCTGCCACCAATATCGTCCACAAAACCACTTCCCTATGCACCACATCTGCAAGTTCCTTGAACACCTCCAGGGACAGTGACTCCACCACCACCTCGAGCAGCCTGCTTGCTGGCTTGTTCAGTCTTCTTGACCAACCTAGGTCTAGCCTTCTCTTAGCTACAAGAGCATCTAGGACGAGGTCATGTTTGTCACTGGGTAGTGAAAGCACGTGCTGCTTACTGTTCTGACACACGGGTCCTTATTTTGCCTCTAAGGGCAAAATTCTCACTAAGGTCAGTAGGAGGAAAATGGAGACCCACTCAACACCCCATAAATATGAATAAACAGTAAAAACAGCAAGGCTGTCAGTGTGACTTCTATTGCTGGTTAAAGGGAGTGGATAATGCGCTGGTTCAAACAACAGAAGCTAATAAAGGACACATTTTGAATTTCAGTAGCTAGTTGAAAGACCAAAAGCTTCAAGGGCATGACAAACCCTTTGAGGGTGTACGCGTGATGCACATTCACAAGTCATGAAGTCTGCCCACAATGGTTGTTCAACCACATGACAGTTCAGTAGAGCAGCCAGCTACATGTTCAAAGTGCCACTGCTGCCTTCTCGGCCACACACCAAAATGCCTCAAGGGTATTGAGGGAAATTATCCACAACTAAAGAGAAAAAAAAAGATAGAGATTGGTTGAAGACTTAGCATGCAGACTCCTAAGACCATTACAGCATACATGGAAATGTAAAAATTTCTTGTGCAAGCTGTAACACACCACTTAAAACATCTTCAAACTATCAAAGTCAGACATGATTTGATAGAACCTCACAAATCCCATAATCTACAGTAAGTAGTAGCTAAGACTTTGGCTTCACCCATGTGTCTGCAACTGGGGAAGAAGCAGGAGGATAATTTATCCAAGTCTGGGGTAATGAAGTGTTAACAAAAACCATATGAAGTTATTACTACAACCACAGGCCACAGAACGTGAAGGAAGGAGGATCTCAGGAGACCTACCTATATTCAGTCATCTACTGCTTCATAGTTCATCAAAAGGTGTTCACCAAAACAGGAGGCAAGCAACAGAAATTAAGTAATTCATTAGGCCTAATGAACAATGCTGATCATATCATCTCTAAAACACAGTCAGCCAACATTGATATATACATACTTTAACTCATTCTTCCCAACTTTATTAGGTACATATGTCTACAGCAGACACAAATGAAACATTCTACAACTAGGCTGCAAGCCAAAAACTAATTTATTCTTTAATGTGGTAGTGATTACTTGGTGGTTCCTTGAGCAGAGATGACAGGTCTGAGCTAATGGAGTTGTACTGTAAGTTAATATAAATCATGACAGAGCAATTAATTACAGAAACCACTGCAAATCCCTTTGTTAGTTTTCCCCATCACCAGAAGGATTTAATAATGTTCATTTTGCTAAGTTCCAGTGACATTTACAAGTCTTAAACCATTTTTAATCAAATCAATATCTCTGGCTGCTAAATTTAGTTGTGCTTTGCTAGCAAGTCCTGGAATGCATCAATACTAATGTTTCCTACCTTCTGTTCAAGTAAATCGTACTGAAGCCCCGTACTTCCTCTTCATTTGTTTACATTGAGTAATTGGGATTTTTTTTTTAATGAGCAACATAAGACATAAGTGCATCCAAAGGAGTTAGGAGGCAGCAAGCTAGACATATACAAATAGCAGTGCTTACGATGCGTATCATGTAGTTGAAAAATTTAAGAAATTTTCTTATTTGGCTGAAAGTGCTCCAGACCAAAGAACTGGGGCTTGTTTGGGAACTGGGGTGAGCAAACAGAGCTATGGTTAAGTCTGTGTGGTTAATAGAAGATAGAGGGCACACAGACCTCTTCCTGTCCCTGTGTGTTCTTGGATCTGTTACTCAAGTGCCCAAAATACTTGAATTATACCTAATTTCCATTTATCTCAACATGAGCTGAACACATACCTAAATATCTTTGAGGAATGTGGGTGGTGATCTCACACATTGTTTTGCATGGGAGAGTCTTGCTTTCTTTGTATTGCACATTTATAGCTATAATCTAGGGATAATCATACTCCCTCTGTTTGTCATATCCACTTAGATTTTAAGTCCGTCGAGGCACATGTTGTCTATAATTATATGTGCATACTATGCCTAATGAAAAGGGAGTTCTGAGGCCCACTGCACTGCAAGAAAATCAACAGAAATATCAGTAAGAATTGTGCATGCGTATATCTAATAACCTTTTCCAGATAAGTACAATGTGGAGTATTTGCAAAGCAGTTCGAAAAGTGCCATTACAAACATCTGGAATAATTAGATCCAGCCTGTATTTTCCTGAAATAGTTTTAGTTTTGAAATGGACTTTTCTAAGAGCAGGATTAGAACCATTATCTTCTAGTATGATATATATTTTTAATATTCATGTGCTTCTATGGTCATCGAATGCAAAATAATGCTGGCTTCTGAATTGTTTAGGAAATATTTAATTTTCCTCTGCAAAAATAAAATTAAAAAATTTACCAGTTCTGGATTGTTATTCTGCTCTGTCCTTAACAGCAGCAATAACAAAATTTGGAGCAGTTGGACATTCTGTTGCATTTAGATCAGTATCTTTTTTTTATATATATATACCTAATGAACACATGGACAACAATGGCTCTCAGATCTATGACATTCTCAAGGGACTGCACATAGGTCGTGGACTCAGAACACCAGCACATCAGCTATAATAATAATAACAACAATAAAACAAGAAGTAAAACTTCAAAGTCATTGCTAGATGTGAGGTTTCTTCTTTAGAAACCTTGTAGCAAGTTCTATCTTATTTATTTCATTTCAAGTACTTATTTAATTATTTTTGGTAAGATTCGGAGAATAATGTAGTTATACAGTTTCTTGGTCTATGACCTGTGTGCTGTTCCCCATAGGTGGGAAAGAATTGTTGTAGCTTTTTTATTTTTCATTTTTCTGCAAGCATGAAACAAAATAGTAAGATCTAAAGAAGAATGGGAGAGAAAAAAGAAAAAACTAGACTTTAAAAATATAATTGCTCCCACTGAGGTTCAAAGGTTGAGCTGAGCCAGAGTTCCTCATCTGCACTTTCCATTAATGTGGGGTCTTTGTGTAAATAGTATAGATTGGTAACTAGAGTTTCATTTCTTTTGTTCTTCCTCTGGACAATTGCTTTCCATTTTACCTCAGATGACACCGAGTCATTGTGACAGAGGCCCTCAAGACCTTGCTGTGATTCTGTAATGACTTAAATTCCCCACTTTCCCAGAGTGCACTAAGACATGAGGCTTTTATGTCTTGAGCTGCTACATTAAGTCCTAATGGAAAATGTCTCTCCCACCTTAAGAACTACCTTACCCCCCATGAATAAACAACGACAGTGTATGGATCGAGAATGACCTCTGATACATTTGTCTTTAATGGAGAAATCACTGTAAAAATTGATTTCCTTCCACCCTCAAGGAAAAAGGTCTTCCCCGTGCAGAATTAAACACATACAATGCATAAGATATATTCAAATGCAGTGCTGCAAGTAGACGCATTTCATTTAATATGCAGCTATGCTGGAGGCTCAGACCACTCTGAGATTCAATTTGCATTGTAATTCTAAAAATAATAATTCTCTAATGAGAATATTTGAGTGTATGTAAGTGTACGGACATAAAATTCACTCTGGAAAACAAAAATGGCCAAGCACAATTGATTTTCTGTGGGGAGTGGGAATTTAGGAGCTCAAAGGAATCTCAAAATAAAGAAAAACATAAAGGAAATCACAAGCTGACCTTTTTTGAAATTTGCTTAGTTGACTGCACGTTTTCTGAAGTAAACACTGAAAGACATCTGAGAAGGGAATGTCTTCCCTTTTGTAGAAGGACAATATACATGGCACGAGCGTGACTTTGCTCATGGGAGAGTGATGTTCAGCACGTTGCTGGCCAAACGCAGTCTAACTTCTGCTAATTATGATCCATGTTACCATGTCCATGTTAATCATGAACAATATTTCTCCAAATCCACATTAAAAACAGTATGTATCGTGGACTGGATCAGCTAACTTTATATCTCTCACAATTTTTAAAGATGTTACAAATTCTCTACAGTGTACAGGACTACATATTGTCCAAGTCAGTATTGAACTTCATAAGGGATCATTGTTAAAAGAATCAATATTTGGTTATTAGCTATTGCAAGAAAATGTCTTTTAGTTTTCTAATGCTAAAAGTTGTTATTGTTGTTGCCACTGTTTTCCCTTCAGCCAAAAAATGTTTGGAAAAAATCTTTAATCAAAATACTATAACCAATTCATAGCCTGCTTGTTTTTTTTCTGGATGCAAAATGGACCAAGAAGCAAAAGCTACTTCATCTTCTGGATGTAAACAATAACCAAAAAAGGCATGAAATATTGTGTCCATCTGAGCAGCTATTTTTTCCATACCACAACCTATTACCACTTGGAAATAAATAAATAAATAAATAAATAAATAAATAAATAAATAAATAAATAAATACAGGATAATTACTACTGAATGATTAGAGTACTAACAAGGACTAGTATGCTTGATATGCTTTTCGAGGATCTGGCCCTCAAAATATTGTGGAGTTAAGTGTCAGGCAACGCTACATATCATTTAAATTGCATCCTGTTTGTATAATAATGACTGCAATTTTAATTCAGACTTTATATGTACATGCAAAGAAAACATGATATCTAAGCTAAAAGAAGAAAATGCAAGGTGTGCTATTTTAACAAGACTTAGGAATATATCCAGATTTTACATGTGGCCACTCCCCAGAGCAGTATTCCCAGTTCAACAGCAAATTTTTAAGTTAAATATTTAACTTGATAGAACAAAAGGGTATGCATGTATGTGTTCGCACCAGAGGTAGAGATTTTCTTTATTCTCAATATTCTGTGCTTTTTTTTTAATTAAAAAAAAATAAAAAGCATTAATTTGTTTTCAAGATGCTCTAAGGACAAAACAGCTTTTGAACAGTGTTGGAGGTATTTTTTTTTACCCTAAAGAATTTTTTTGTGGAAAATTCATGTCCAATGCCTTTCTCTCTTCTCACCNAGAACCATTATCTTCTAGTATGATATATATTTTTAATATTCATGTGCTTCTATGGTCATCGAATGCAAAATAATGCTGGCTTCTGAATTGTTTAGGAAATATTTAATTTTCCTCTGCAAAAATAAAATTAAAAAATTTACCAGTTCTGGATTGTTATTCTGCTCTGTCCTTAACAGCAGCAATAACAAAATTTGGAGCAGTTGGACATTCTGTTGCATTTAGATCAGTATCTTTTTTTTATATATATATACCTAATGAACACATGGACAACAATGGCTCTCAGATCTGTGACATTCTCAAGGGACTGCACATAGGTCGTGGACTCAGAACACCAGCACATCAGCTATAATAATAATAATAACAATAAAACAAGAAGTAAAACTTCAAAGTCATTGCTAGATGTGAGGTTTCTTCTTTAGAAACCTTGTAGCAAGTTCTATCTTATTTATTTCATTTCGAGTACTTATTTAATTATTTTTGGTGAGATTCGGAGAATAATGTAGTTATACTGTTTCTTGGTCTATGACCTGTGTGCTGTTCCCCATAGGTGGGAAAGAATTGTTGTAGCTTTTTTATTTTTCATTTTTCTGCAAGCATGAAACAAAATAGTAAGATCTAAAGAAGAATGGGAGAGAAAAAAGAAAAAACTAGACTTTAAAAATATAATTGCTCCCACTGAGGTTCAAAGGTTGAGCTGAGCCAGAGTTCCTCATCTGCACTTTCCATTAATGTGGGGTCTTTGTGTAAATAGTATAGATTGGTAACTAGAGTTTCATTTCTTTTGTTCTTCCTCTGGACAATTGCTTTCCATTTTACCTCAGATGACACCGAGTCATTGTGACAGAGGCCCTCAAGACCTTGCTGTGATTCTGTAATGACTTAAATTCCCCACTTTCCCAGAGTGCACTAAGACATGAGGCTTTTATGTCTTGAGCTGCTACATTAAGTCCTAATGGAAAATGTCTCTCCCACCTTAAGAACTACCTTACCCCCCATGAATAAACAACGACAGTGTATGGATCGAGAATGACCTCTGATACATTTGTCTTTAATGGAGAAATCACTGTAAAAATTGATTTCCTTCCACCCTCAAGGAAAAAGGTCTTCCCCGTGCAGAATTAAACACATACAATGCATAAGATATATTCAAATGCAGTGCTGCAAGTAGACGCATTTCATTTAATATGCAGCTATGCTGGAGGCTCAGACCACTCTGAGATTCAATTTGCATTGTAATTCTAAAAATAATAATTCTCTAATGAGAATATTTGAGTGTATGTAAGTGTACGGACATAAAATTCACTCTGGAAAACAAAAATGGCCAAGCACAATTGATTTTCTGTGGGGAGTGGGAATTTAGGAGCTCAAAGGAATCTCAAAATAAAGAAAAACATAAAGGAAATCACAAGCTGACCTTTTTTGAAATTTGCTTAGTTGACTGCACGTTTTCTGAAGTAAACACTGAAAGACATCTGAGAAGGGAATGTCTTCCCTTTTGTAGAAGGACAATATACATGGCACGAGCGTGACTTTGCTCATGGGAGAGTGATGTTCAGCACGTTGCTGGCCAAACGCAGTCTAACTTCTGCTAATTATGATCCATGTTACCATGTCCATGTTAATCATGAACAATATTTCTCCAAATCCACATTAAAAACAGTATGTATCGTGGACTGGATCAGCTAACTTTATATCTCTCACAATTTTTAAAGATGTTACAAATTCTCTACAGTGTACAGGACTACATATTGTCCAAGTCAGTATTGAACTTCATAAGGGATCGTTGTTAAAAGAATCAATATTTGGTTATTAGCTATTGCAAGAAAATGTCTTTTAGTTTTCTAATGCTAAAAGTTGTTATTGTTGTTGCCACTGTTTTCCCTTCAGCCAAAAAATGTTTGGAAAAAATCTTTAATCAAAATACTATAACCAATTCATAGCCTGCTTGTTTTTTTTCTGGATGCAAAATGGACCAAGAAGCAAAAGCTACTTCATCTTCTGGATGTAAACAATAACCAAAAAAGGCATGAAATATTGTGTCCATCTGAGCAGCTATTTTTTCCATACCACAACCTATTACCACTTGGTAATAAATAAATAAATAAATAAATAAATAAATAAATAAATAAATAAATACAGGATAATTACTACTGAATGATTAGAGTACTAACAAGGACTAGTATGCTTGATATGCTTTTCGAGGATCTGGCCCTCAAAATATTGTGGAGTTAAGTGTCAGGCAACGCTACATATCATTTAAATTGCATCCTGTTTGTATAATAATGACTGCAATTTTAATTCAGACTTTATATGTACATGCAAAGAAAACATGATATCTAAGCTAAAAGAAGAAAATGCAAGGTGTGCTATTTTAACAAGACTTAGGAATATATCCAGATTTTACATGTGGCCACTCCCCAGAGCAGTATTCCCAGTTCAACAGCAAATTTTTAAGTTAAATATTTAACTTGATAGAACAAAAGGGTATGCATGTATGTGTTCGCACCAGAGGTAGAGATTTTCTTTATTCTCAATATTCTGTGCTTTTTTTTTAATTAAAAAAAAATAAAAAGCATTAATTTGTTTTCAAGATGCTCTAAGGACAAAACAGCTTTTGAACAGTGTTGGAGGTATTTTTTTTTACCCTAAAGAATTTTTTTGTGGAAAATTCATGTCCAATGCCTTTCTCTCTTCTCACCCTATGTAAAAGCCACAATCAAGCAGGTGGTTTCACAAAGAAAGACATCCTGCCATCTCTACTATTGTTTCTGTTTCTAAATGCAAGGAATAATCTGTACAGCTCTTCCTCCAGTGGCAAAAAGCTTACTGACTCACTGCCACACAGGCACACCGTTGAACGCAGCTGGGCACCTGGTCCTCGCTGTCACTGACCTCCACAAGCATCCCCCCTTCCTACTTCCTCAGGCTCCTGCTCTGGTCAGTGGGAAGTCTCCCTGCTGGAGCCCTGGCTCATCTCTTGCTCGCTCCAGCAGCATCACTTGCAGGGAAATGGGAAAAAGGAGTTTGTGGTTGCTCAACAACCCTGAGTAAGCCACTTTTTCTCAACTGCCTGAGCATGCCGAGCAGAGCACAGCCTTGGGTGCCATTGAGGACTCTGGGCTATAAATATTGCAAAGTATGTGTGGAAGACTTCATCAGTGAAAAAAAACAGAGAGATAAAAGCATTAGCATACAGACCAGATATCGGCCAAATAAACTTGGACTGTATTCATGAAGGATTCATGCGGCCACATCTGGGGTGAAAACAGTAGCCAACACAGCGTGTAGCTGTAAGGAAAAAGCAGTATTTCCTGACTTCTTTCTCCCTTCCTTAATTCTTGCAGTGTATTTACCTTTTATACTACTTCTTTGAACAGACTAGTAGCTGATTTGGGTAGCAACATACTGGGAAGTATTTTGAAGGTGTTGATTTTTGTTACAGGCTTCATTATTCGATACTTAAATAGGTCATATAATTTCAAAAAAAGAAAAAAAAGAACAAGCTCTCCATTGTCTGTGTTTCCACTAAAACAGCACAATCTGTATTTGGACTTAATTTCTATGCCAGCAATTCCCAGATATCAGATCTCCCCACTCCTCTAAGGGAAGATGAGTATTAGATTTATCAGGTTGATAGCCTTATTTTCTAGATGGTGTCTGGACACCATAGGGATGGGAACAGCATGGCTCTTTACATGTTTTTAAGTTCTTTGTGGCAATATCTGTCATTTACCATATATTTGTACAGCACAGAGCACAGTGGGATCCCAGTCTGAGACCACTCAGGCCCTAGTAGAGAAGTCCATAATTGGCCACCAGTACGTACATGTCTGTCAGGAAACCCTCCTCTGAAGTGCCAGCTTTCCTGAAATCCAAAGAGATCAGAGCTGGCACGCAGCCCCAGCTGGCTTTATTGCAAACAGCAAAGCTGGTTACAGATGTACCATAAGCAAGGGGTCTTTGCAAAGACACATCCGTATGCTCGTCATGCAACTGTGAACACATAACCTACAGAAGACGTCTTGCACTTCCCTCACAGGAGGAAAGGTACAGTGTTCCATGCTTCCAGACCAAATAAATCAACAGAAAGTTTCTGCAAGAGCACTCAGCACAATACAGGATTGAGTCAAACTGATACAGAACTGATTCAAAGATCATTTGAGTTATGGAAAAAAGAAACCATTCACGTCAGCATGCTTTGGCTCAGTTTTTTGAGGTAACTTACAGGAAAGTGTATGGCAAGGAACTGTCGCAGAGACAAACATTCAAAGAAGGAAGAAATTGATGCCATCAGATCAATACGATTCCCTTAGTCATAACTGCATCTCTCCCTAGGCATTGCAAACTGCCTTCTCTAAATTGCAGTACTTTAACACCTGACTGATAAGATTTCCCCCAAATAATAGTATTTCCTACCTGAATAAGTAGCTTGTAATGAGGTTTACATTTTAACCTTACAATATCTTTTTTACTTCAAATAGTGCTGACCACTGGAGGGAGTTGAGTAATTCACATATCCTAGAAGGCAGTTTGATTAGAAGTGGTTGTTAAATTTTAAGATCAGAGTGACTCCTTCTGCTCCTCACTCATTCTCCTGCATTCTCGCTTTACAGGAAGCTCATTAATAGATCAGTTTGCCCAGTTTGTCATCTGTTTCATTATGCAAAATACATACGTTTCATTTACCTTTCCTGTGGAAAGAAATCAGTTATCTTCAGCTAGATAAAATGACTTCTTTGGGTTTCTTTTCAACCCCTGAATGGCTTAAAATCTTTAAAATCTCAACTGGTGGTAGAATACCAGGGAACCCTGATGTGTGCCAATTGCAATGTAATGATCTTTATGTTCACATTTAAATGGGAAGTGTAACAGCTTGGAAAGCTGACCACTAGGCAAACCTTATACTGACCTGAAAGGAAAATAAAATAGTTTAAAAGCTCTCTGAACATTATCAAAAGATCTATTTGACATAGGATTTAAAGAAGGAATTCCTAAAACTGAGCTTTAGTTTCCAAGTCTTTGGTTTTACATCTATAGGAATTAAGTGCAGAAAGTTTTTTAGTTGATTGTCTTGACTTTTCTCAGTAAAGTTCAGTCTTTCTCTTTACTAAATAGTTCAGAAAGTCCTAGGCCTACGGATCTGCTTCAATATTTTTCTACAATAACAGAGATGGCACCTAACCAGTCTCTACTAAATATTCCAGCACCCTCCAGAGATAGTATATTCTATTTATTGATATTTCTTAGAGATGCACTGTAGATTCATAAAGATGCATGAAACAATACAAATTTTAAATAATGATAAATGAATACTTCTGATTGATTAGAGTTATAGTGCTCGGTTCAACGAGGCATTTAAACATGTGGTTACTTTTATGCAAGCATCTTTGATCTTCTCACTTCATAGAAGCTAGAAGGGACCACGAAAGTGGTAAAGTCCTTGCCTGCAAGCCTAGTGGCAAGATGGCTTTGATGCTTTTGTCACCTGAGAGAAGGTGAGCGTAGCTTTGACAGGTTTGTCATTTAAACTCTTGGTCATGTTAATAAGTATGCACGAGACCAACTCTTCTTGCAAATAGCCCCTGAATCCAGCATGAATCGCTTGTCTAACTTGCAAGACCAAGATTCAAATGCATGCAGTAGTAACTGAAAGCCAGAAGACTGAAGTGAAGAAGGAGAATGCAGAATGTGCTACATACAGGCAGATAATGATAAAATCATATATTGTGTAATAAAGAAAGTAAAGTATACTGCTGCAAAAAAACAATGCCGAGTGAGAAGATATTAAACTGACTTCTACTCTCATCACTAAACCATTAGATTTCTTTCACTTTACTCTGGTTTCACTCAATCTAGAAAAAGGTGTGTTTTATACAAACGTCTACTGCAAAAACAGCTTTGCCATTCTAGGATGTTTCATCTATACTACAGTTACGCACTGTGTAGAGACACCAGAACAAGCTTTCAGTGAGCTCCCTTGAGTAGCAAACAGGTCAGCCACTACTGTAAAGCTCTACTGAGAAGAACTTGTCCCATTTCCATATAGGATAACAGGCCAATAGCACGTATCAAGAGACTTCTTCATCCACACTCCTGACACCTCACAAGTTGTTTCAGTGTCGTCTTAACTGTCTCTGCACTGGGCCACAAAGGCATACTCCATACGTACATGTGAGCAACCAGTATGTGACTTTTTCCATTTACAAATGTTTTCATGCAATCACAATATTGGAGCAACTCCTAATTAGCAGGAGAGAAGGCAAACAACTGGTTGACTTGCCTTTGTTTCTCTCTTCTATCCACAGAAGCTTCAAAAAGAAATTTTGTCTGATATCTCCCTCACTTCAGTGGGTTGAAACTCTAAGCTGAAAATCATGATTGTTACTGGAGTTTTAAAGATAAAAGAGATATATACTAGATAAATAAGAGAAAGAGCTACGTTTAATTTCATATGAGAATATGCATTGCTTCTCTGAGGTTTGTATGATACATAAATCTTCTGGTTTTCGTAAATGGTTCCGTCTTTCTAAGCAATTATAGTAGAGGGAGAAGAAAATACATTCCTTGTATATGACTTCAACTATAGACAGTTTTACATTGATCAAGGTTTGCATGGAGGGGGCTGAGTTTTGAGAAGACTTTGCCATTGAAACTGAGTTAGTGCAAGTTATTGTTGGGATTAGTCTTCCACAAGATTCTGAAATAAAGCCAAATGCTTTGACATGCCTTTTCTTTACATTTTTTAAGGAGAGAAGATATCATCATGACCCTCTGGGACTACACAGATCACAGAAACTTATTCAGTAAACTTATATTTAAAGTTATAAATACAGAAACATCTGAGACAGAAAAGCTTCCAGTGACAAAGAACTATTACATCCTTGCTTAAAGAGTTCCAACAGTTGACTCTCTTCTTTAAAAATATCCCTATTGTTTGGTTTGAATTTCATAACTAGTGGATTTTACAGTACCCTTTGTTGCGTTATTTTCTCTAGTTTTACTAGATTTAACAGCTATCTCCTCAAAGTCCTTTCCTCATACAGATGCTTACAGCCAACAATCATCCCCAGCCACGTCTCAAACACCCTAAAAGTTTATGCTTCTGAAGTTTCTCACCAAAAGGAAAGCTTTCCAAACCACTTTTTGATTTTTTTTCCAGTTTTACAGTGTTCCAGCTCACACAGTTTTCTTTAAATAGTCTCAGTAATTCCCAGCACAATGGTAATTTTACATTCCTACTCCTACATCACAGTTTCTGCACATGCAGCCAAAGATCACTTTGTCCTCTTTACTCAGGTTTCGTACTAGAAGCTCATTTTCAATTACTAATTCTAAAGACTTCTCACTGCTGTTGTATCCTGCATACAAACCCTTAAGCTGTAAACACGGTTTACATTAATTTTGGACAAATGAACTTATATTTAACCCTGTTAAAAGGTATGTTTGTTTAAGTGTGCCCGTTGTGTCAAGCAATCCAGACCTCTGTGTAACAGGTGACCTGCTTCCATTACAGCCTTTCACTTCACAGACACTTGTATTACTAACAATTCCACTCAAGAGTTGTTCTGTGTTTTCCAGACAAAAGACACTGCCTAGCCAGATATGGTCTTACAAATGGCTTCTTTAAGCAATGATTTCCATTTATAACTCTTTTTGAGACAATTTAATAAGGTTTTAATTAATTTGATATGGATGCAGTCAATTTAATTCTATATGACTTGTTTTACATTTTTGCTGTTTTCTCCTGCGGTGCTATGTCAAATACTTATAATAATTTTAATTATATCAACACAGTTATGTATTAATACATAATAATATTGATTCTATCTCAAGATGACATCAGGTATTTTTGAAAGAGCACTGCCATGTAAAATCATTCTGACGAGCAGTAATAAGGCACCCATCATTCCACTCTTTAACGGCAATGCACACTTCAACTTTTCCACATTTTTTCCAGGATCCTTATTGTAAATGCCTCGCTTGGGTATTCCAAATTATTATTTTTTTTTAATACTGGAGTGACATTACCTTTTTTCCAGTACTCTAACAATTTTCCTGCCTTTAAAGATTAATTCAGTGTTCACAGTCTTGTTTTAATACACCTCCTTGGCCAATTCTTTCAATAGAATGGGTATTACCATAGAATCACAGAATCATTAAGGTTGGAAAAGACCTCTAAGATCATCTAGTCCAACTGTTGACCCATCATCACCATGTTCATTAAACCATGTCCCTCAGTGCCACATCCACCCTTTTCTTTAAAACCTCTATGGACAATGACCTCACCACCCCCCTGGGCAGCCCATTTCAATATCTGACCGCTCTTGCTGAGAAGAAATTTTTCCTAATATTCAACCTGAACCTCCCCTGGCACAACTCGAGGCCATTACCTCTCATCTTGTCACCGTTACCTGGGAGAAGATTCCAACCCCCACTTTGTTACAGCCTCCTCTCAGGTGGTTGTAGAGAGCAGTAAGGTCTCCCCTGAGCCTCCCCTTCTCCAGAATGAACAATCCCAGTTCCCTCAGCTGCTCCCCGTAAGACTTGCTGCTCCAGATCACTCACCAGCTTACTTAGTTCTGAAGATTTTGAAACATGATTTAAACCGTTGCTGTTTATCTCCTTGTATTAGCTACAGAAACTGAAGGTATTTCAGTATCATGATAAAATCTCATCCTGTTTCTTTCCAAAAATAAAATATGGTATCTACTGATTACATCTTTATATATATTGCTAGAAAATGTTATTATTTTTATCCAAAATTGTAGATATAACACTACTGGGATTTAATTTGTTCTTCATGGGCTTTAAAGAATGCTTTCCTATTTTTAATGTCCTCGTGGGCATAGATGTTATTTTATTGGTGTGTTTAGTTTTTTCTAATAGGTGATTTTATTTCTTAAACGTTGTTTTATGTTCACTATGATCAACTTTCCCTTTTTTCATTTGCTTCATACTGTTTTGGGTTTTTTTTCTGATTTTCAGAGGGGGTTTGTAACTGTCTTTACTTCCCTTTTTAGCAGGATTTTTTTTCAGCAATAGAAACCTTTCTTGATTGCAGAGCTGGTTTTTTTGGCATCTAATAAAGCATTCTTAAACAATTCCTAATTATCATGCACATTCTTGTGTTTAAATTTTTCCTCCCACTCAATTTTGCTCATGATTGTTTTCCGCTTTGGGAAATTGGCCTTTTTAAAGCACCAAGAATATAATACTGTTTGCACAAAACAAATAAAATTAGATCATGATTGCTTGCACCTAGGCAACCATCTAGTTCAGTGATCAATTCATCTTTATCTGTCAGAATATGCAATCAGGAGTGTCCAAAGTTGGCTGCAGTGCCAACAATACTAGTTTTAGAAAGCTACCTTTTGAAGTAGCAGCATGAAACTTCCACTGCACATGCCAAAATGTAACTGCACAGTTTTTTTGTAGGACAAAGAAGAGTCTTAAAAAATTGTTTCAAACATTTCCTTTTCTTCATCTCATGGCCTGTAACTTAGTTCCCTTTTTCTACATGATCATCAGCAAGACCCTCACTTATTAGTTGTTCACCATCTTGTGCCAAAAGCTAGCAATCATTAACAGGACATAACAAAGTAATACTTAAATTGGAACTATCATCAGAAAATAAGCCCTTTTTGGTTTTGATTCAGGACATGAGCTAGATCTCTTGGGGATAGATCCTTGCACAGGGAACTAATCCAGCCCCTCTAAATATAGGGTTCAACATTCCAGCTTTTATCCATCATCTATTTTGCCTCCAAATACGAGAACAAATGTAGCAAGTTCCCTTTGTCATCTTGAAGCATAGACTGAAAACTGAAATGAAGTATGTTCTTAGACACATGCCTGCTCTCAGAGTTTTGCAGGACTTTCTAATCCCTCAGAAAGACAGATTTCTGCATTCCAAGACTGTCATTTTGTGGTTATTATTCCTTACATTTTAATGGAATCTAGTCAAGGTAGAATACAAAACTCCCATTTTCCATAGAAAATGTAAAAATTGATACATTCCTAAATGTCAGCTTTGGGGTTTTTCAGAGAAACTTTAATAATGCATTAGAGATTGTCATCCACGGCATCACCTATTTTACAAAATAGTACATACGTATTTTTGTGGGCAAAATCAAAAGATTCTACATGAAGAAATTTTGACTGTTGTTCTCCTAGTGTTAGTTCTTGATCTTTTCGTATGCTTGTGTTGCCAAGACACTAATAATTAAACCACAGAGATTGTATGAAATTGCAATCCCAACTCCCAACTCAAGAAAAGTGCTGAAAAGCCAAAATTTACTTTTTAAATTTTTTCTTTCAGATACAGCTTCAGTTTGGAAATTCCAAAGTGTTCCCAAGGTAGGAACCATCTAAAAAGAAATATGCTTCTCAGATTTTTTGGCTTCTGCTCACCCAGCTGGCAAGATGCTCAGCTCCCAAAATTTGGGGAAACACAGAACACGCATATCAAGGCTACTGGGGAAACTGGTGAACCAGCGGAAGGAAAACAGGCAGCTCCCCAATCCAGATAGCAGGCACAAACCAATGGGAGGCTGTTTACATTGAGGCTGGGTGAAGCTGCAAGCAAGGCAGCCTGCCTAGTGAGCTGTAGGGTGGGTCCATGACAGACTTTGTAATCTGGAAATCTGGAGATAACCCATTAACTGGGCTGTAAGGTTGGCGGAAATCTTCCAGTCTATCAAAAATTGCAGCAGGGATATAGGCTGGCCAGCCCACATGTATGGGTTACATCAGACATTGTAAAGCTTGACTGTTGATACAACTCTTGTTTTAAAGTACTGATAAGCAGAGAAACTCTTCTCCAAATGACCTCACAAAATATAATGTTTTATGTTTGCTTGAAATGTATTTATTATGTACACATAAGTGTGCAAAGAGCTTGAGCAATACTATGGTCTATCTTACATCTGCCACTCTCTCAAATGACTTTTTGTCGTAGAAATCACTCAGAGTTCATCACTGGTGGGGAGCCTGTTCATTGAAACTCATTATTGTTCTAATGAATTACGCACGAGAGCTGTAAGTGATTGCATTATAATAGTCAGACTCAGCCATTCAATGAAAATTTAATTACAGAGTACAGGGACATGACAAAAAATCCATGCCTGTGTTCTGGAATGCAACCTCTCCAGCCCCAGCTGGCTACTGAAAGTCTTAATGCAATTATCCTTTCTCTTAATCACACCCATTTTTTAAGAAGTGAAACAGGAACTGAAGCATGCAGCAGCTGTAACAGCTCCCCTGCCTGCCCCTCTGTTGGCAATTCTGAAGATCTTTTGTTTGCCTTTTGGGTGATCCGCACACCCAAAATATGGCAAGCATTTCTGAGAATATTCCATGCTCGGTAAGTAGGAAGGATGGGATCCTGCAAGGCTGATGTAAAATAACTGATGTCATCGGTTACATCAATTTAATGCAAATAACAATCCCCTCTTTACTATGGTCACAGGAAAAGATTCAAAACCATCTCACTGGTTATATATTAAAGCATTGCTGCAGAGACTTTGCATTATGTCTCCTTCTGTTGTAAAATACCACATAAATCAACACATCCCAGTAAGCAATTAGTAGGTTTCTCTTTCAGCAGGCTCCATGCTAACACGTATGTCTTAGTGCTAATAACGTGGTTCCTGATGGGAGTGACTCCCAGACATTAACCTGGGGCTCATGTGGCCCTGAAGTCCTCCTGGAATGCCTTCTCCTTTTCTGCCAGCTTCATTTTACAACCAATGAAGAACCTCCCATCTGTACTGCAATAATTGGATTATAAAGCAACATAATCCAACCATCAACCAAAGGATCCTGTTAGCGGGCAGCACTGTGCTGAAGAGGACAATCACCAGCACCATGTTCTCCTTGGTTAATAACATGAAGAGGCTGAAAACGGAGAGATCTAGCACCATTAAAATAATCACTGAGCCTCTTTATGATGCCCCTGTGAAAGAATAAATGTTTCTAAGAATTTTTTTAACATTTTCAACAGGTTTTTGACATACCTGTGGGAAATTTATGGAAGATCATGCTGGAGAAGGTTAAAAACAGTTATTGAATTTGTTGTCTTGAATATCCACATCATCCTTCTTTCGGAAGTCTTTATAAGATAAGAAACAACTTTAGCTTACACCTGAGGTGCTTAAGAGAAATAACTTTTTGTACATGAGACAAAAAATTTCCTCTCATGTACATGAGAGGAAATGAAAGAATAGGGTTAGTTAGCTGTGACAAAGAGATCCCACTGTTGGCTTCAGTGAATCATCTAGGAGTCAGAATTTCTCCACTTCCCTTAAAAAAATTCTCTTTACAAACTTGGACTGTTGCTAAAGTTATATTGTGGTCTAATGAGATAACATAACTGCTAACACAAGCGTCCAAATCATATACTGTGATTAAAGCTGAGCAAGTTGTATGAGTGTGTTATGGTCTGTGCATCTGATATAAGCCAAGGAGCAGTGTTATTAAAATAAAGTTATCATCTGCCAACATATTCTCTCTACTGTTTTCAGTTTAGTCTCTTTTATGTATGCACAGAAATGCTCTCCTGCACAGAGAGTTTGTGTTAGCTATTTCTGTGGACACATGAATGATTAGAGTATTTGACAACACAATATTCACAACAGGGACGTTTCCCAGTGGTGTATCAATTATGCTCAAAATTAAATCACATCTGTTTAATGTTGCACTTGTCATAGCCTGCAAACTGCAAATAAGAATCTACTGAAGTCACTATGGCTTTACCTAAAGAAATGGGCACACCAGAAAACACCTGTAACCCTGTAACCGTGAGTGACAGTATAGAGAGAGCATCTGGAAATGCGGACGGTGTTACTGATGCACCTCGTCATCACAGCCCCTTGGAATGGGCTTTTGTGTTTTATACAAATGTGGCCTAAAGCCTGTTTCCACTTGATGAGTAGTTATAAATCATGCGTTGCTTTAAATATCAGAGTTTTGAAAGGATGTAGTTCTACAAATTACTTTCCAGTACTAACTGGGTGTCAGAGGTATAGTGCAAAAGTCAAGACTGGTATCATCCAAATCAGCTATGAACTGCTTTAAAACAGTCTGGAGGTGACTGGACTTCAGCTAAAGCTCTGATGCAAACACTTACAAATGTCAATTGATTTAGGAGAAGGAGAGAAGGAGGATTTTGTGGTTTTTTTTTTCCATTCCAAAGTGCAGGTATTCATTAAAAAAACAGCCAGCACAGTATTTTTACCTTGAGAGAAAGTCTGGCCATGTCTGGATACTTCTACAGAATGGGGTAGAGTTTAGTTATGGCTGATCTCAGATGAACTTTTCACAGTACCAGCATTACAGATAAGCAAGGAAGAGAACAGGAAGTGAGGGCTGTTACTGAGAGTTCGCCTTGCTTAAAAGATCATGAGGCCTCGCTGGTGGTGGACTAGCCCTTCCAGGGTTTCTTCTGCTAGGATTTTCATTTTTTGGAGCCTAGGTCCTGCCATCTCAGCCCAGCCACCTTCTTCACGCACTGCCTGGGGCCCAGCAAACCCCAGAGGCCCCCCAAGAACTGTTACATTTCTGAGAAGGAGAGAAGCTGGCTGGTGTGGAGAAAGAGTGCAAGCAGGCAAAGTGAAGTCAGCATCTGTGCAGAGCTCACAAAAAAGAGTTGGCCAGAAGCCGAGCAGGGTATAAAACTACTACCAGGACTACTGCAATCCTATTGGCAGCTGGTAGCTTCAGCATGACACGTGTAAAGCTCTGCAACACGTCCATGGCACAGGTTTAATGCCCACCTTGACTCTTTCATGAGAAATCTCAGAGGAAAAAAAATTAAATGACAATGCTCGATACAGCACATGTAGGTGTTAACAAGAAGACCACTGCAGGGAGGCTGCTCAGGAAGAGTAAAATTCGGTAAGTGTGCTGAGCCCTGCCAGAAGGAACACTGATATTCCAGCCCAGGAGAAAATGAGTCTGGACCCCTACACAGGATTTATCACAGGCCATGAGGTTCATTTGGCACTGCATGCTTTGTTGTTTCCCCTGCTTCCGCCCCGGGTGGATGCTAACACTCCTGCCTTTTTTAAATACAGTTTTCCAGGTGTCCCAATCTCCAACTTTGCAGTTAAATTGTAATTAAAATATATGGGATTCCTGGCTACTGGTTTTGTCTTCTAGCCCCAGAGGATGGCAGAGACCACATACTTAGCTCTGTGGCTGGGACAGAGCTGATAGTTTGCTTTGTGACTGCTTCATAGAGCCCGTCAAAACTGGTTATATTCTGGATATCAGCTGGATGTTTTGGATGCACATATGTCAGGCAACTCTCGTAAAAGGCATGCCAAATAAGGAGCGAGTCTGTGGCATGCAGAATACACCGAAATTCTGTGATCTTATGAAATCATGAAACTGTGGTTGCTGTTAATGGTGTACCAGCAGAAGCAGATAGATTCTGTCAGATGGTACCACACGGTATTAAAGATCTTTTATAACTGACCTTTTGAACTGTAGCAGAACCTTTTTGTATTCTATACAACTAAAAAAGTATCCCAACCCTGCCTTCATTGTGCCCATGTTTATCTAACTTGAGAGAAAGCAAAGGTATGTAGACAGAATAATAATTTCCACTATCATAAGGGAATCTTAAGTTTAGACAATTTTCATATAAATAGGATTTTGTAAGTTGGTTATGATCCAAACAGAGTATTTTAGTAAGCAAATCACTTCACTTTATATACTAGAGCAATTAATTATCCTTTTAGCAAGGCTGATTGTAGCAAAAGTGCATTTTTTCCCCCATGGAAAAAAAAATACAAAATTTTAACCAATTAAAATCAAGGAACTAATAAATTCCAGCAGCAATTAACATGCAAAATGTTTTGCTATTTTAATATGATTTGCGCTATTGAAAAAGCAATACAGAGGAAGTAAGCTCTTCATTGTATCTGGCAGGGACAGAAATAAAGAAAGGGATGAATGAAAAAGTTTTCTAAAAAAAATGTAGATTTGATACAGTAGTGATATTTTAACTTGGTTCTAAGTACACTGGGCAATAAATGGCCTCATAAATGTGCTGGGTAAACTCTGAGGATACAGCAAGGAGCCCTTTATTGCCTTGTAACCTCAACGGCAAACTAAAATTATCTCCTAAATAACAGGTTTTCGAGTTTCACTGAATTATTGTGTAACAGAGGGGCAATAACTTCCCTGTATCTCTCCCCTGGTTACCAGTAAAATGAACTGCATGAATTAGTTCCAGGTAATGTTAGGTGTCACTATTTTTAGGAATTTCAACCTTGAAAACTTTTCCAAGGTAATGAAAGTGAAACCCAGGCTGGATTTGGGGTTCATATGCTGACAACCTGTTCAAGTTTCCGGAAAAAAGAAGAGAAAAACAAAGCAGAGGCTCCATATAGAAATTTGTCTCTGTATCCCCTGGCACTTCCACTGTCAGGCACTGTGACAGCACAAGGTAACGTGTGGTGCTGACCAGCGGCATCCAAGCTGCAGCAGCTTTGGAGATATCACTGCTGGTGAAATTCAAGTTCAGTCTGATGACTCTATGAAATTTTTACCCCTTTGCACAAATGTGACCTTGCAGATCTCTGGGGCAGGAGTGGAGAGCACTGCCCTGGTGGCTTGCATGCAGCTGTGATGAATGAGGTGATCAGCTAAAGAATTCTGAGAGAGATGTGATTTTCAGAGGGAGAAAAATGCTGAAAAAAGCCAGAAATAACTGACGTGGAGTAATACGAGAATTCAAAGACTACTTACATGGGTATATTAAGTTCAGATGGTCTAAATATCTCCAGTCAAGGTCCTCTCCGCCCTTCCAGTCATTACACAGAGATGCTGTTATATGCATTAATGGAAGTGGTACTTTCATGCACATTTCTGAGCTAGCAAAACCTAGCTCAAGTTTTGGAAGATTTTACTCAAGCTATGTCACCTGTCACTAAGTACAGAGAATTTGAATGAATCTTCAAATTACCTGCATCTACAAGGATTCTTACAGTATTGGCATTATAACTAGGAGTTAACTGGTCTTATAAAGTTTCTATATATGGAAAATACCAACAAACAGCATAAGAGGGTAGAACAAAACGTTCTTTCTGAAACACAAGTTGGAGCTTGGACTCAGAAATACACAAAGATCTATAATAATAATATTTATCCGTCATTATCTAGTGTCTTACAATGAAACAAACACATAAAATAATTCCCAAGCTACAAAATAGTCCAAGTTAGTCTAAATCCATAAATAAAATCAAGATACAATGCCAAGAGCTTTCTGGAATGGAGGTTTCTTTTTGTAATTTCAAAACAACTACTGCTGTGTTGATTTGCAGGTCAAAAAGTCATATAGGCAAAAACACTGGCAATGCATCAAGTGCTCCTGAATGTGCCAACTGTCCTATCTCTTTCCTACGAGGATAAATATTCATAGAAAACAATTTTTGCACTTTGAGATATTCTTGGCAGCAGAGGGAATTGTAGGCCTATCCGAATAAGGAGGTAAATCAACACAGAGGTAAATTCCTGATGCTGGGAATGAATTAGGGTGTGAATGAGCAAGTGGATCAGAGGGAATGCAAATCTAATTGGGTTTCCCAAGCTTCAAACACTGCTATGTGAACAATCACCAAATACACTGTGCTTTTCACATGGCCTGCATGGATTCTGGAGAGAAAGCAAGGCAAGATAGGCAGCATAGGTCTGGTAGGATAAGGGAAAGAAGCCTAGCCCGAGGGCTTTGGCAAGAAGAAAACCATCTGCAAGCTGAATGTGCTGTTTCTGTTCAAAGGATCAGTCTTTTCACTATGTTTTATATACACGGCAATTATATGCTTAGAAAATGCACTGACTCCATGTCACCGTTTTTTTCAGCCAACTAAAAACTAACTTCCAAAGCCCCAGATTATCTTTATTAATTAGTCTAGAAGGCAAAAGTATAATGTAGTCAGAGGTTACAAAGAATGTCTAGGAACAAGTTCCTTAAAAACCTGGAGGTCAGAAACTAGCTTCATAAAATTGAACTCCAGCTTTGCTGAAACTACATGGAACTACTACCCTCTTGGCATAACAGAGTTTCTTGCAGTGCTGGGTTGTAGAGATGCCCTTCAGATCTTTTCTGAAAAACCAGGTGGTTCTGTGAGTAAGTAGTGACACGCAGTCTTCTTCCTGGCAGTGGGATATGGCAAGTGAAGTCACTGGACAGACATGAGACCTTCCAAAAGATGAAACTCCTAATCAAAGTAAAAGTTTAGGCATGACACAAACAATATTATTAATTATGTTCGAGATGCTCTGCCAAAAAACAGTTGAGCAGAGGAGAAAGGCACAGAATGTAAAAGAGGAAAAGAGACAGAAAGAATACCATCCTAGAGATACCCCGCCAGCATCTGCCAGAGGGACTCAAGCAATAGCCAGTTTGGCTAGCAGCCAGTACCATCTGTGTAATATCTTATACTATATGAAAAAGAGAGCCAAACAGAGATACTTTATTTAATATCAGGAGCTCTTTACTTGTCTCTGAGTTTGTGGAGCATCCCTCTTCCAAACCTTCTCTGAAAGCCCCAAAGGAATGAAGTAACACAAATGAGTGGAAAGTTTTTACCAACAGGAGAACTTTGAAATCAATGAATTGGACAATAACTTGATGGTACATCTAAAATATTTCTGAAGGTACAGAGATAAAAATGCATATATCTGAAACACAACTGTTCCTGCCACTTACAGGGACTCTTGGAATATGGATATCCTCTTACTTAAGTACATCCATAAATGGGTGCTATCAATATGGTCAAGTTGGATAACCTACCTATATATATATATATATGCACCGACATATATATGCACCAACATGTATGTATATGTATATATATATACACACACCAAAAAAACTGCCCACATATTAGGGGAAAGTGCATTTTTTCTGTAATTCTGTTGACCTCAATAGATGTTTCTGACTCTTAAAGTTAAATGTAGTAAGTTCCTTCTTTCAAGGAAGGAAATGAAAAATGTAAATGGGGAAAGAAATTTTGCAGAAGACAGAAAGACCTTTCAGAAACGAGGATTAATGAAAAAGCAATACGTTTAATTTTGTTAATGGGAAAATGAAAATTGAATAGAATCTTGTCCAGTGTGTATTAGCAGTACATTTCCTTCTGAAATACTTGATGAAGTACATACGTTGCCTTATCATAGCTATTAAATCTTGTCTAGTATTCAGCATACCTCTTCAGGAATTTGACATGCACATCAACCTCCTGGAGATATATTGAAGAGCTCAGAGATGTCCCCAAAGACTCAAGACTTTGACTTCATAGTTCCATCCATTAACATAATAAATGTTTGTCCAGGAACATTTTGTTGGGAAGTATAGCGATTTATATGCCTCATTTGAAAGCTGCTGTAGGACTTAATCCAACAAGGCAGTCAGAAAACACTACAATAAAAAGACAGACTGTTTTAGTGCTTATCAAGTCATTTACTCTGTGAAAGCACCTCTGATGGCCTATTTTGCCACAATGTACAGATCTAATAGAGTAACCTTTGCAGAAAATAAAGGCTCTGAAGCTCTGTGAGGAGACTATTCTGTCCTCTTCTCCAAATTCATTCCTCTATTTCTTCAGAATTCACCTAAATCTGCTAACAAAATTGGGACATTTCACCTTAATAAGAGATTTTAATTTCTTTCCTTTCTCTATTTTGGTCTCTTCAGACATGCCTGGCTCCTTTCTGTTTCAGAGTTTGTTTCTAGAGGGCTTACGCTCCAACTGTGTTGGGCGTATCTGAAGTGCTTGGTGCTGTTCATATAAGTAACATTCTGGTGAGTTGTTTTCATTATTGATGAAAAAATTTAGAAAATAAGAATAGTATGTCAGCTCAAAATATGAAATTATTTGAGCAGTTTGTATTACTGACTCTCTACTCAAAATTGTTGCTAAGAAATTTATTTCCTTTGAAAATAAATAGAGATGAACAAAGTTTAGCATACACAACAGGGAGCCATGAACATGTTCAATGTCCATTTTACGATATTCATCCAGAGAATTTTAATTAATATTTCCTGAATGCAAGCTTCTATGTTAGCTAAAGCCTTTGACGTCCTCCAAAGCCAAGAATTTAAAGTGCATTTCTTCCACATTGGCTGGAGGTGCACATAGATCATTGCCACTACAGTCTGCCAATTTTTCAATTTATATTGAGCAATTCTGCGTTCTCAGTTCAGTAAGTGACTTGAATAATCCTACTTATGAAAAACTGTTTCTCAGGGGAAGTCATACAAGGGAATCTGTACAACATCCTCCAGGTAGCAAGTCAGTATTATCCTCCCAAAAACATATATATGTGTATGTATGTGTATATGTTTATGTACTTAAATATTTATAGATATTTCTGTGACTCTCATTAGCACTCCAAAAGTGATACAAAGTTGACTGAAGTCTATGCAGTCTGGAGTAATTCCCCTGTGCCAAATGCAGACTTCAGGTAAATGCATGGAATTATTCCATGGCTTTGCAATATATCCACTTGCAAATGATAGGTAGAAAGCTGAATCACCACCTCATATGTAATTACATGTACTGACAAAAGTCCAAGGATTGTGAACAGTAGCATATGTCCTCTAGTAAAAAGACCATAGCTACATATTCTTACAGAAGAACACATAAAAAGAAATTCATACATTTTTTGTCATAGTGCTGTGCCATATAGATGGACAAAGAAACAGCATGTTTGTAGAGAAAAGCAATGTGGTCACTGCCACTTTCTAGTTATCAGTGCAAATGAATCATAGACTCAGAATCATAGAACGGCTTAGTTTGGAAGGGACCTTAAAGATCATCTAATTTCAACCACTCTGCCATGGTCAGGGTTGCCATTGGTTGCCATTCACCAGATTAGGCTGCCCAGGGCCCCATTCAACTCGGTCCTGAACGCCTCCAGAGATAGGACATCCACAATTCTCTTGGCAGTCTATGCCAGTGCCTCACCACCCTCTGAGTAAAGAATTTCTTCCTAACATCTAACCTAAATCTCCCATCTTTGAGTTAAAGTTATATCCTCTTGTTCTGTCACTATCAGACCATTGGTCTTCCTTCTGCTTATTAGCTCTTCTCAAGTGCTGGAGGGCTGCAGTGAGGTCTCCATGGAGCCTTCTCTTCTCTAGGATGAACTAGCCCAGCTCCCTTAACCTTTCTTCATAAGAGAGGTGCTTCGGCCCTCTGATATCTTTGTGGCCCTCCTCTGCATCCGCTCCAACAGCTCTGCATCCTTCTTGTGCCGGGTGCTCCAGGCCTGGACACAGTACTCTAGATGGGGCTTCACAAGGGCAGAGCAGAGGGGGACAATCCCCTCACTCTCCCTGCTGGCCACCCCTCTTTTGATGCAGCCCAGGATACTGTTGGCCTTCTGGGCTGCAAGCCCACACTGCTGGCTCATGTCCAGCTTTTTGTCCAGCACGACGCCCAAATCCTTCTGGGCAGGGCTGCTCTCAAGGAGTTCTTCTCACAGTCTGTAACATATCTGGGATTGCCCCAACCCAAGTGAAAAACCTTGCACTTGGCCTTGTTGAACCTCATTAGGTTCACATGGGCCTACCTTTTGAGCTTGTCCAGGTTCCTCCAGATGGCATCCCTTCCTTCTATTGAGTCAATTGCACCACCCAGCTTAGTGTCACCAGCAAACTTGCTGAAGGTACACTTGATCACACTATCATCGATAAAGATGCTGAAGAGCACCAGACTCAAGACTGACCCCTGGGGGACACCGCTCATCACCAGCCACCACCGGGACGTAGAGCCGTTGACCACAACACTCCGGCTGCAGACATCCAACTGAATCTTTATCCTCCAAATCCATCTCTCTCCAATTTAGAGATAACGATGTGGTGCAGGACCATGTCAAAGGCCTTGTACAAGTCCAGGCAGATGACATCAGTTGCCCTTCCTTGATCCATCAACACTGTCACTCCATTGTAGAAAGCCACCAGATTGATCAAACATGATCTGCTTGGTGATACCATGCTGGCTGTCTCAGATCACCTACTTGTCCCTCATGTGCCTTAACATGTCTTCCAGGAGGATCTGCTCCATGATCTTCCCAGGCACAGACATGAGGCTCACCTGACTGTAGTTCCCTGGATTTTCCTTTCTGCCTTTGTTGAAAATGAGAGTGATGTTTCCCATTTTCCAGTCACCAGGGACTTCACCTGACAGCCACGACTTTTCAGATATGAAGGAGAGCGGCTTCCTTCATCACCTGGTTCCTTTAGGACCCTGGAATGCATGTCATCCAGCCCCATAGACTTACACATGTTCAGTCTCATGAGGCAGTCTCAGACCTGCTCTGCTCTTACGGTTGGGGGGATTTTTCTCCCCCATCCCCTGCCTAGAGATTCGAGCACATGAGAGGCATGAGAAGTCTGACGGTCAGTGAAGACTAAGGCAAAGAACTCATTGGGTACCTCAGCCTTCTCCGTGTCTGTTGAAGCCAGTTCTCCCTTCTCACTTATCAAATGAAAAAGCAGAGCATGCTAATACATGATCTTCTCTTGCCAACCAATATTGATTACCCTATGCCAATTCCAAAATGCATGTCAGACACTTTTTACTGTTCCTTGCCTGTGACATTTTATCCATTTTTTTAATCTCCTCTTACAACCTTATCTCAAGATTCAAATCTTGTACCATTTCCTGTCCTCTTTACAATCTTTTCCCTTGGAGTAATGTTTTTAAATCTTTCTTTCTGTGAAAAATAGCACTTTACTTGACTCACTCTGACCTTTCAGTGTTCCTAATTTACTTAGATGGACAATTTGCTTCCCTACTCTTCTACCTCTTCAGCAGGTTATGAGAAAGTTATGAGAAAGTAGTGGAAACAGCAAGCCCTTAAGGGTTGCCAGCACTTAAAAAGTTTATGTGTTGTTTGCTTCCTGGAGGCTAGGTAGGATTTCTGAGATCACTGTCACCACCAAGACAATAAACCTGTACAGTCCTTATTCCCTTTTACCTAAGGTTCCAGGAAAAAATCCAATCAAAATTGGATCCAACAATCAAAAAACTAAAATCCCTTTTTAAGAAAAAGCTATTCCAATAAATGTATTGATCTAGACAGAAAGGAAAACTGACAGTATCAATCAAAACACATCTAACTGTCATTGTGATTCAGCAATACTGCTTAAGGCACAGAAAATATAGATTGTCAAAACTGAAGCAAATGAATGATTTGCAACATTTGTTGCAATATGTAATAGAACAGTTAAATTAAAACTTCTTAGGCCACTACTTAAGCACTGGAAATAACCTAAGAAAACCATAGCACCTTATTTTCTCTGCATTGAAAAGTGATCTTCCTCAACAGGACATTCAATACGAGTAATTAAATATACTGAACTGATACTGTTCTGGGTTGTTATATTACTGTGATAAGCAAATGGAACTGTAATTATGAGCCAAACTTTGCCTCCAGATAGCAAAATGCAGCTACCAGTGAAGCACTTAAGAAGCTTTGTGAATATTACATGAGTACACAAAAGAAAAGTATAATACATGTTAAAGGAAGACTGATGAACATTTTTTCTGAGGAGTTTAATGCGTGCAAGACAAATGCTTAGCAGAGCCCATGATAGCCCTGCTGATTTCAGGGAGCAATAGAAGTCTGGATCTGAGAAATATACTCAGTCAAAAGCCCTGGAAAGGAAACTAGTAAGAGGTTTTGTAAACTGTGTATTTGGGTTAGTTAGGCTATATATATATATATATATATGCACTATGAAATAAAGACCTCTGTCTTAAATAACGAGGCTTATCTGTACTGTATTTTCTAAATCTCTTGCCTATTATAATTTTAGGTTGTTCTATATGGGATGCTCTGAAAATGTTTGCAAACTGTCAGGGCTGTTACACAGGGAGTCCATCAGGGAAACATATACAGCAGCATAACATATGCCCCACGACCATCACCTTTCTCCCTGAAGCTGAGCCCACAGCTCTTTTTTGTAGGAAAAAATAGACACTTTTGACAAGATTCTTCTGTTACTACCTTTCCAGTCAAGAAAAAAAAGATTTCTCATAAACAAGTTTGCAACTAAAATCCTTCTGAATTTTGTTTGGATATTGAAATTAGAGCATGAATATTTCATTGACATTAGCTAAGCTTTAAAAGTCAAAATAATCTCCTCACCCAACAAAATATGCGGGAAAAGTAACCACAACAATTATATTCCCTAAGACATTTATAAGTACTGATAATATCTAAATTTTGTCATTACATTCTATATTGTAAAAACTTTTTATTCATCTTAAATGCACCTTTCCTAGTTTTCTATTAAGTGTATAAGTAAAACGGCCCAAGATTTTTGAAGTAAATATCTCATTGCTCTATAACTGTTGACGCTAAAACAAAAAAAATTCTGTAATCAAGTTTTTCTAGTAGTTAATATTAAACTAATATTCTTTAGATTTTGTTGGGCCCAGTTTAAGGCTACAAAAAGAAGTCTGCCTTTCAGAAAATGGATGTTAAGCATTTTCCAATATTCAGCCATCTTTTAAGGGTTTCTTACTGGGAAACAAATTTGGGGATGCCTGCTCTGTAGTCTCTTTAGCCCTTGGCAAACCAGCATGGCAAATGTGGTGGCCACCTCCCCATTGTGGAGTTCACTAAGGGTGCAGGATTCTGCCCAGCAGTGTACTGCTTTCTACCATCAAGATATGCTGCAGACAGGGATCTGATGAAGTCAATTGGATCCCTTCCTCGCAATTGTGACCCGTGTTCTGTTCTTCCAAAAGCACAACAGATGTTAAGAAACTGCCAAAAGACCCCAGTCTCCTGACATGAGGCAGGACCCCTTGACTCCACGAGTTACTGGTTCGTCCCACTCCATCATCAGCATCACTCGCCCTCCTTTCCTACCCTCAATCCTGATGCACTGGGCATGGTGAGCAAGGGGCAAGGGCTTTGGTGCTGTCAGTGGAGGCTTCTTCCATAGGAGGCAAGGAGCAGCCTGGTCTGTGGAGTTCAGTGTTAACCTGTGGTGATTCCTGTACCCCGAGACAGCCCCTGTTACTACCAAGGCTGGATTATACCTATCTAGTGCCTCATATGTGCTGGGCATTGCACACAATTTAAATCCTGCTAGAAACTGGGGAGAACACAGGGAGGTCTAAATGCAGATCCTCTTCCAATGTAATCCGACAGGTTCACCTATAACAAAGTAAGTGAAAACACAGAAACAGCAGTGGAGGAACATCGATGGTAATAGAAACCATATAGCAGGGGGTACAGGCATGCAATTAAAAAGAAGAATCTTTCATGATATATTTTCTGATATCTTCAAAATACGAGTTGATCTGTAAGGGTGGTAATTAGAGTTCTGACACTGGGAAGATGAGAGATCTGTAAGCACGCATGGGACAGACTCCTGAGACTCAAACATTCTTCCTAATTAAAATCTATTATTACAAATCAGTATTGCCTTTTTCCTTTCTTCAAAGTTACATTAATTTGATAAAACAAGCAGCAGAATTTTGAATGTTAATCAAAGAGATAACGGTTTCACAGGACAGGTCTTTAAAATTCTCCCTCTTGTACTTTCACAGAAAAGACTGAAGATGGGAAAAAAAGAAAAAAAAAAAAAGCTGTAGAAATGTTTTCCTATTATTTCTTAACAAGAAATAGGCAACTAATCAAAAGAAAATGCAGTAAAAACAAAAACACACAAAACCTCATGTTTGCTATCTTGATAAGGTATGAGGAAAATCCTCTTCATTTCTGTGTAATGAGACAGCATAGTTTAAAACACAACAGGGTAAATTTTCAAAGCAGCAAGCTGATACAGTTCTACAGATCCTATTGATTCTATGCTGGCCACGCAGCTAAATCCTCATGTAAATCTCTGATGACATCTCTGAAGACAATTAAAGGTGCCAGAGGATCTAAGTGTTAAAGATGTGGACTGTCTTGTGGAAAACCATGCATCAGTGAAGAGTTTATTTAGGAAGACAAGATTATACTTCCAGGTCACATATCAAAACCTGAGTGTGCCACTGACCAACTTTCTATGCAAGGCCTGAAACTAGATTTTTTTACCTAACATCTTTGCAGCTATGGTTAAACATTTTACACAAGATAACTGATGTGCACTGCTCTAGCCTATTATCAGGTACCGCAGTCCTGCCAGAGCATGCTGCTGTGCCTGCCTGCACTCATTTGTTGCTATGCTAGATGTAGCTTATAGCAATGCTTCAGCATAGGGGAGAAGGCAGAGATGGCCCAAAGGTGAGCTGTTAGATAGCACTGAAATCAAAGAAAACTGATAACATAGTAATGATTTCCACACACACGCACACGCACACACAAAAAAAACATGTCAAGAGAAAAAAATGAAACAAATAATGAAACAAAAGCAAGAAATGGTCTTCTGGGTTTTTCACGAGCTGTAGGGAAATATATCTGGTAGCCTTTAAAGATCCTATCATTAGCTTTTCACAAACACAGTTCTGCATAATTCTGCTTTCAGATCATTCCAGGGAACTGTGTAAATATTTTCTTCGGCATGAGTTTTTTAGAGAACTGCATACTTCTGAATTTTACTTTGAATTTTCTTTTAAAAAGTCATGAAGAAAACTAATTTTCCTCTTCTGAAGATTACCTGGTCTCACTTGGAATTGCGTAACCCAAAACAAAACTACGCCAAGCTTTTTAGTCTGTAAATACATTCAACCGTTTGAGTTGAGCTTCAGAATTGTATTGATGTGTGGTTTCATATTCTGTTTTTAAAGTTTTATGTTGTTCTCTGTAAATAATGTATCAAGATTTAGACAAGAAAGAGGTGTTCTCAAAGCCAAGGAAATTATTTTAGGACAAAACTCTTGGAGAAACCAAGCCTTGTGGCTCAGATAAATGTAGTACATCAAAACTTCACTTATTGTCCACTCTGAAGCAATCACTCCCCAAATTACCCTGATATTTGAAAAACTGTATCTGTTACATTTGGTTTATTGATGAGCCTCTAATTATTACAGAATGACAATAACTTTTATTTCCCTCTCACTTTTAGACCAGAGATAATTGTAACAAGATACTACACGAAATTTGTTTCCTGAAATACACTTTAGTTAGAAGTGAGTGAATACTGATCACCTCTCCAAAAGGTACACACTCCAGACACCTCTAGCCCATTTTTTTCACCCATGTTTCAGGTACATTCAACCTTATTTTCAAAGAAAATTCAGCTCTAATCTCTATTTTCTGCACAGTGAGCACCAAGTATTACGCTTTCATAGATTAAAAATAAGTAAATAAAGGGGAGATGTCAAAACGACAGCAAAACAGAACATTTAAACATCAGCCTGCTACAGAATTCAAACGGCAAACAAATATTAAAAGTGGTGCAGAAGCTGCAGCCATCTCTCCTTCACATAAGGGCTGCTAAATTATTACACTGCCCAACCTCTAAAACTGTTAGATAGAACTCCAAACTAAAAATAAGTGCTGCCAGAAACACTGAATTCTGGAAATGAAAATGAGTCCAACGTGTAAAGACATTTTCAAACCCTCCCACAGCTCCAAGCAGCTCTGCAGACCGTGTCCCCGGTTCCCCTCCCATGTTCTCTCCTTCCTCCTTCCCTCCAGGTCTTCCTTGTCCTTTTGTCACCCCATCAAACCCAACACAGACAGCCTCAGAGAGGGGAGGTGGAGATGGATGAAGATGTTGAGACCCACAGAAAGCGGAGAGAGGGAGACTGGTAGCAGGTGCGCACATGAGCCAAAGCCTGGAGGTCATGGTGGGGAGCACAGGATGCCCACAGGAGAAGGAGCTGCTCCGTTCAGGCATCAACTAGACCTGTGATTCTGCAACACTCTGACTTCGGAGGAATAAATTGTAGAGGGTCTCCACCTACCTTCTTGTATGTGTTTCTCCTCCAAAACCTGCTCGTTTCTTCCCTTTCCACATTGTCATCCTTCTGCGGGAGGCAGGGGCAGAAAAGGGTGCTACACTGACTGTTTGCTCAACTGCATGACAGGGTATGGTGCTTTTCCACCCAAACAGCATTATTTGCCAAATTCTACTCATTTTTGAAACAAATGGGAAACTCTTCTATGAGTAAAAAACTGTGGTATCAACATTACAGATTCATTCTTTAATGAAAAATGCAATAAAAGAGTGTACGTTGCCTGGTTTTTGGCATCTCTAGGAGGGAGATGAAGTCTTTTTACTAAACTAGGGCTGGTAACTGGGGTATTAGCTCAGAAGGAATTATTTTTATGGTCACAATTCAGTCAGTGGAGGAACTCACAGGCAGCAGACCTGAGGCTAAGGCAATGCAGGAAACAGCTTGCTAGCCTAAAATATCCAGAAAGAGGGATTCAGGCCCAGAGGAATTGCTTGAACTCTGGCACCACCTCATGAAGACAACAAAAAGAACAAGAACTATTTCTGCCTATGCAGACCAGGACAGAAAGCTGTTTGGGGCCTGTTTATTAGCAGTTTATTGTTAGCTGTTTGTTATAAACACTTGCCTCTGTGAATGCATGAGTCTCATTTGTTAAGCAGCATATTTGCTGCTGGTGAGTGCTTCATGAAAGCTGGTAGATGATCATGATCGTTAGCCTTGTGGTGATACTGGTCCAGGCCCTGTGCTGGCCTCATTCCCCTCCCTGCTCTTGGGCTCTTCCTGGATAGGCCTCCTCACCTCATGATGACTGTTGGTCCTTGGAGAACCTGCATACAGATCGTTAATGTACTGTCCTCTTTGGCATAGAGCTCTTGGAGACGCTCAGTTTGCCCCAGCCACGAGCACCAACAGCTCCCACTATTTTTGTTCAATTCAGACTACATGTGTGCACGACACAGCTGTCCTGCTCAAAGCAGAGCTGCCAGGGTCGCCTGCTCTGCCTAGAGTTCAAACCATGTTATTTCCATCTCTAAAACTCCAAAACAGAAAATCACTCGCACATACGATTAACCATAAGTGCATGCTGAAGCCCAGACCTTTAGAAATGTATTTCTGTTGAGGTTTGTGGTAGATCAGATTGTGACTGATGGCTTTGCAGAGACCACGTCTGAAACTTTCCACAAACTTCTGTTTTGCAACACTGAGTCAAAGTACCATTTAGGTTTAGAATGAAGTTCTCATTGTATTAAGTACATGAAAAAGACGTCAATTATTTAAACAGAGCAAATATTTGGAGTTTTGTTTTTAAGGTGCATGCTTCATAGAGAAATCTTTTTTTTTTTTCTCGCTCCAAATCAATCTCCATTAAAAACAAACTTTGAGGCTAGGAAGCAAACTAAACCCTCTTGACAGGACAAGGAATTTTTTCTATCCCATGTAGTCTGTAATCACTAAACGAGAACATGTTAGAAGTAAGCTATATGATATTCATGTTAAAAATGGAGTTCAACAAAAAAGTAAGCTTGCCCACGCAGTGAGGTGACAGAGTACAGTTTGTTTGCTGCTACCGTTTTTTTAAAGAGTGGTAAGAACAGCATCGGACTGTATCTATTGCACTGGCAATACTTTCTGCACTGTAAGGCCTTGGTAGCACTGGGATGCAGGACTCATTCACAGTTTCACAAACAGAACCCCATCTATGGCCTACTAATCCAATATTCCAGGACTTTGTTACTAGAAGGAGAGGATTCTCAGTATTAACTCTTCTTAAAATGTTTCCATCTGTGAATCTCCACTTGTGGATAATGCCCATTACTAACACAGAACTCTGGCAACTACAGCTCTAATTTCTGCAAAATCAGCTCTTCGATGCTTTAAAGATTAATTTAAAGCATTAAGAGAAAAGAGTTTACAATTAATATGTGGCAGGGGCAAAAAGAGAAGCACATCCCAAAAAAGAAAACATTTATAAAACGATGTATACACCATCACTTGGGCACACTGAATCTCAGAAGTAATGCAAAGAGACAGAGTTTGTTTTCCTTTTCTGCTGCAAAACTACAATGAAGTGATAATGACCTCAGGAGTGTATATGTGTGTTTATTCCATCTTTGGCCCATTTGATGTGGTTTTGGCCTAAAGAAAAGCTAAAGGCTGAATGTATTTTAAGTGGGCTAAAACCAAGATAAACACATGTCCCTGAGGTCATTATTTCCATTAGATGACAGCTTGCATAAAATATCAAACGTGTTGTAAAAACAGTGTAAACTTTAAAAAATATATTCTTTCATAGGTCAGCACATCTTTTAGAAAGTGTATACTGTTTCTAAGCAATTGTTTCTTCTATTGTCAAAGTTCCTTCTTCAGGAGCAGAGAAACCAAAGCTTATTTGGACTTTGGCTACGCATGACACAGTCTAGGCTTTGCAAGCCCTACGCACAGCACTGTAAAACGCAAACAGTGTATCCAAGCAGGAATCATGCTCATCATGTACATAATAACTGTGTACATAGAAATATCCATCAGCTACACTGCAGCTTCAAAGATTTCATCTATGTGTAGAAGTTTGTTGGTGCTTCAGAAATCAGGCTGGGACTTCATTATGGGCGCACATACAATTTAATGAGGTTTGGTTTCGTGTCCGGTGTGGACATGAGCCTTACTCATAACCGAGAAAATGATGTCAGCAGTTTTGACTTGCTTATTTGTACATTTTGTGAGGAGTGATCATCAGTGAGCCAGGAAAGCTGTTTGAAAAACATCTGTCCTCCTCAGGTGAGTGGCAGGAGCAGGCAGTTCTTCTCCTGCCTTTCCCCCTGCAGCCTCGGACTGTGCTGGTGAGATTTGTCACCACCCTTCTCCTTCCCGAGTCCCCCAGATACAGAACTCACACACTTTGTACTACTTATACTGCTTGCTCCTGAGCTGCTCTAGGCTGCTGATGCCCCAAGAGTGTTTTTGTGGATCACAGTTTGAAAACTGTTTTCTGCAAAAGAGGCTACTGATGGAGAGATTCACTTTGCAGGAAAAACAACACAAAAAGAAAAAATCCTGTATCATTTTCTCCCCCTTCCTTTAAGGCCTTAATTCTGCTCACTCAGCTTTCACCCAAACCTTTTCTTTCTTATTTTCTGCATTCTGAAAATCAAAAAGAAACTCAACATTTTACACTTGTTTTCTCAAAATTATTTTGCTGAATCCAGCTTTGAATTAAATGCTGCAAATATTTCGCAGTTCCCAGCAACCGAACCGATTTGGGTGGCATTGTGCCTTCAAGATGTCAATCACGCCGCAATGAGTTTACAACTTCCCATTCCCAACCACTCGGAACAGAAAAAGTGAAAAGCTGAGGCTTTTATCAATGAGCAAGAGCGTGTCAGAAGGTGGAAGTACAACTGAGTCTAAATCCACACCTGGGTTTAATCAGTTTTTAGTCTGCCCCCTCCTCCTTAGCTCGGTTAGACTTCAATGCTGTCCACAATGTTTCTTTTCTGTAACATTATCACCTGACTGTTGGCTTAGGCAAAACACAGTAATTTTTTAACCTTCTCTGAGTGACACACAAAAGACCTCTCTGCACTGGGGGCAGGAAAGCAAGGGGAACAGACAGCTTCCAACAACGCCATCACTTTGTTCTCAGAGCCCACTTTCCCAAAATTAGCTTTTGGTAAATGTTTGTTTGCAGGTGACTAGAGGAAAGGAGACCATTTCAGCAAAGACTATTTTTTGTTTGTTTGTTTGTTTGTTGATCATTCATCCTTTCAAAGACAATCTTTATTCTACTCTACCATACTCTTAATAACTTCGCTCTTTTTTACCTGGCATTAGATAAGTGACTTGTATTAAATATGTGGATTAAGTTGCGTAACCACTGAGGTACTGTGCTTTTTGTGCTTTTATGCAATTTTAGAATATAAAAGCATTGTTGTAAGTGAAATACGGGTTTGGGTTCTAGAAGGAATTTTAGGATTCAGATTGGAAGATGACATAAGGGGTTAAGCGATATGACAAGCATTGCTTACATGACCTTAAAGGCTTACAGTAGATTTCAATTTTGTCATTCCAGGAGAGATTTCTTCTATTATTCTTTGTTACAATCTGCTGGACTTTTATTAGCCTCAGTAAATCAACATTCACACTGAACTGGAATGATTTGCCTGTGTATTTGCTATTGTCACTTCATTTATATGAGTACAGTTGGGAGTCCTGTTCAGAGTAAGAGAAGGTTACAGTGCCCATTTTCGCTGTATGTGTAGCCCAGCTTCTTCTTCCATGTAGTTAAACACAACAATACACTATTGCTCCATACTAAAAGTACTGGCCTTGGCATAGAAATTTTAGGGGCCAGAAGTGTCAAGTTGCAATGAGGTGGTCACTATGGCTCAGGATTTCCCTTCCAAGCCCACCACTTGGGATAACTGGCACTCTCACTGTCACTGGTGCTTATGAAGGTCATGATTTCATCTGTAGGTTTGTTGTTTGGCCAGGCTTTGGTTTTGCCTAAAATATTCCTTCTGATGATGAATAGAAGCAACCAGCATCTGCCTGCCAGTTGTGTTGGCAGTAATAACCTGAGACACTCACTGGAAAATGCTGAGGGGG
>WBMW01005764.1:525835-552909 GCA_013396635.1 Penelope pileata
AAAAAAAAAAAGAAAAAAAAGAGAAGGAAGAAGCAATTCACCAGGAATGTGATGTTTGGGGTGGACAGTAACAAATGGGGCAAATTGGACATGGACGACGAAAAGCAATGGAAATTTGATCTCTTACATGAGAGAAAGTCCATTGACTTCAGTGGAATTACTGATGACTTCCGTCCAGACTTTTGTTTTCAAAGAAAACAAGAGGCAGAACTTCATGGAAAAAGAAGAAGTAAAGGAAAGCAAATAAGGTTTAGAAAGGAAAAGGAAAGCCTGAGACAGTATTAAAAAGGCCCCCAAATGACAATGACTAGTACAGCTTTTTTAATTTCCCAACACTGCATAGCCAACTCTGTATACCAAAACATAGCAAATATGGAAAAGAGAAGAGAGAAGAGAAAAGAGAGAAGAGAGAAGAGAGAAAAGAGAAGAAGAGANGAGAATGAAGGAAGCATGGCTTGCAACGCTGGTGTGAGCAGCCACTGCTGTACTTAGCAGGAGTGGGAGCAGCGAATCTGCCCTCTGGAACTCCTGTTAGCAGTTGCCCATTTCTGAGGTGTTTTCATCAGTAGTGTTTTGGTTGCTAGGATTCCTGGCCCCCTTACCCACACTTCTCCCTCTCCCCCTACAACTTATGAAATGACACTGAAAAGAAGGGAGGAGAGATGGCTTCAGAGCTTTGCTCTTATTTTCCATTCTCTTCTTTCCATGTCTAGCTTTAGGAGAACAGCAACAGTGAGGCAAATTTTTTTTCTTCCTGAAAGCCCCATTCTGTATGTCTCCAGCAATAGCTGTAGTTTCATTTTTACTAGTGGTTCTCTAATTCCTCAATTTCTTTTTACGATCTGATCTTTATAGCATCTTCCTCTGACTTTTTTTTTTCCAAAGAAATATACGATTGTGTTTAAACTTTGCTCCTTCCCTCTCTCTCTCTTTTAAATGAAGGAGTAAAATATGCAAGGAGGAATAAAAACGTCTTTGAATAAAAGGCCAATTACACTTATATAACATTACATTTCCTGCATTGAATTTGCATACTGCATCAATAGTTTTCAGAAGACTTCCAAGAAATAACAAAGAAAAGAACAAGAACAGTCTATGCCAAGAACATCCCTAAAGAAAAAAACAGCCATTCTTTTTGAATACTAAGAAAACAGTGTTTTACTACTCAGAGCTCCTGAAATTCTCCCTCATTAGAGAAATATCTGCAAGCTGTAAAGTATCTGCCCTGGCAGAGGATTCACAAATCACAACAATTACCTACTTCTTTTGGATATTGAATCAGCTAATTACCCACCGAAGTTTGGATTGGACATCTGCTACCTGACTTACTTTAGTATCCACCACAGAGTGCTTCTTGGCAAAGGTTTTCAGCTCTTCCCCTACCCACTGTTCGCTAGGAAAATGATTTGGATGCCATCAGTAACCATTAAGGAAAGGTAGGATACCCCGGCCTGGGGTACCTGCTCCCTGGATGATCAATAGGATTTCTTCACGCTTCAGGCCAAAGTGAGTACTAACACAGGTGGAAGAAAAGTAAATGAGAGGAAGAAAGAGTGGGGGGAGAAGGGAGAAAGGAGATGGAGAAATAGTCAATTAGACTTCTAGTGGGCTGAAAAATAAATAACCGGTAGCCCCTAATGTAATATGAATTACAGTTTGGCAAGCACTGGGGATGAATCACAACATCTGGCATCCTAGGTGTTACTGTTTATCTTAACTACCAATAGCATCTGTGTAAGCAAGTCCTGCCAGTATCATTGTCTAGCATCATCTTTTATGTTAGGAAATGAGTGTAAAAATGTTATACAAGGTCCTGTTAAGAAAAAACACATACACACTTTTTAAGCTCTTTGGCAGAACTTCCTCCCCAAGGAGAAAATGGACAAGCGTGTAGGCAAGGGGCACTCCTACTGAAATCATAGAAAGTTCCACCCACTGAGGCTAAGGATGAATTTGCCCCTGGTAATAAAAATTTCTGCCTCATACAAATGAGAGACAGCTGCTTGCAATGGCAGTGTAAGCCAGTGACTCACAGCAAGACCAGGGCAGGAACCAAGGTGCCCAGACTGCGGTGCATGCACCATGAGTCAGACACCCTGCTATCAGCACCAAGAGGTATTCCTCTCCTGCTTTCTGTGTGAGCATACCAAGTCCATCTGTATTCATTCTGTAAATTTAAATCTAATAAAGATAGATTTTAAATGGCAATTAAAAAATAAAAATCAATCAAAAAGAAAAAGCTGATTTCTTTATGTGAGGATCACATCCACCATAAAATCTGTTATTCACATGAAGAAGGATCAACCATGGGGCCTGACCTAACTTTACATCTCCAGCTTCCAGGATGCTAGAAAATATTGAACAATTAAGCTCAACATAGATAATTTGCCCAAACATAAGTATTGAGCCCAGAATGACACTGGTCTGATGTTATAAAAGATTAAGGCAAAACACCAATGTATTCTGCTTTTACTTTTCCTCGAAGCTCATGCTTGCATTAGAGGAAGACTCAAAATTGTGGTTTTGGCTCCAGAAGTCTCCAGCTGAATTTTTTGTAAGTTCATTATTAACCAGAAAGAAAACAAAAGGCTCCATTATAAAGCCCAGGAAAGATTTGATTAATTACATGGCCACCCACCAGGCTCAGTAGATACTAAGTATCTGTTCCACTAGGAAATTGAGAGAGGTGCTTTGATAACTTGTAAGCATATTCCTATGTATGTTGTAATTTCACCATTGCAAATTATATTCTAGAATTATCCCGAAGTAATTGTGAAAGACATCACCTTTTCTTAAGATGAAAGGTGGTGAGTGGGGATGAAAAACCTTCCAAAAGTGGATGTGTCACTCTACTGGACGTCGAAAGCCTCTGAAATCACTCTGCATTGTCAACTCTGCGGCTACACAGCTGTGGACAAGTCACCATGTTTCTCATTGCCTCTCTTTTCCATACAAGCTCTCTATAGGAAATGAGTCTGCGTGGGTCACTCCTGGGATGGAGGTCTGCCCTGGCTTAGGGTCCCTGTGGTATTACACGTAACAGTGCTACACTGCAAAGCACGCAACACCGCGTCAGCTCTGAAAGAACTGCAAAATGCAGGCAAGTGTCAAATCTAGCACTGAAATACTGACACTTAATTGGAGATATTAACTATTTTTACCTTTGGGAACAATTAGGAAATTGTTGTTTCAAGATGTAGTACTTAATATTGCAGGTTCAACATTGGACTTTTATCAATTCATGCAGAGCCAGACACGTGTCTTTTGGCCAAAAGCAAATGAAAGAGGGCAAGAGGATATGTGCCAGGTGTCCAAAAACCAAATTCTCTCACATATGGGATATAACAAATCTAAAGTGTACCTTGCACAGAGCTTTGAATTTTTCTGCTGAAAACTTTTACGGTGCAGACATACATTATCATAACAAAGTTTAGTGGCATGTTGAAAATGTAGGAAACATAAAAAAATTGCATTTGATAATGTAAACTACAAGGATTACTGTACCAATTGTATTATTCATGTACATATTTAATTCAGTAAAAAGGAACTGAACCTGAATTTATTTGTAGCTGCCACAGAATTCCCACTTTATCACAGGATTCCCCAGGGTGCTGCAGGAACAAGAGGACCTTGATGCAGAATTTAGATCCAGCCTCCACACAGCGCACGGAGTACGTGAAGTGCAATCCAAGAGCCAGCAACAAAGTGGATTCCTTCTCCATTTACACTATGTTATTGAAGTTAATGGCACTGCGCACAGTAATACCTGCCTGAATCAAAAAGCAGGCCAATTAACATTATTTAAGACCTTTTAATTTTGAAATGTAGCAACCAGCGGTAAGGAAATCTTTAGGGGCCAGGGATGGATTTATGCTTGGGGCAAGCTAAAAGTGGTGTTATCCAGTGCTTGTTCGCTTTACCTGAGCCTCCCTCAGCCCTTGGTTAATTTTGTTTTTGCTGAAGGTACTGTTGTTGAGAGTCATGAAATACTCTTCCTAAGTTAGCTACAGCAATCAGCAAAACACTGTATTTGTCATAAGATCTTTGCCATACACAGAGGTCTGCGGGAAGGCGATAGAGATTTAAGCCCATGAAGAATCATTTGCTCTCCTTTAAATGTAAGCATTCACCTCTTGCTACAAATGCACACTTTCCCAGACCATTCCTAAGGTCCAGTTAGAGGACAAAAAGTAAAAAAGATCTTCACGCCAGCACAAGTCAAGGATGCTATTCCATACCTGTTCCCACTCTTTCCCGCCCGTGGTCCCAAGGGAGAATTTCCTTGCCCAGTTGCTTCGAAAGGGTGCGAGTTCCCCAGCCCAGTCCCCACCTGACCCTGGGCAGCCACCTCCTGCTGAGGGCAGGACCCACAGCTCCCGACGCTCCTGGCTGCCAGATGAAAAAAGCCGGAAAAAATATGACTTCTTTAGCTCTTTATTTTTTCTTTTAAAACTCTGAATAAAAGTCAGTTGTTTAAGAACTATTCTCTGATATCTGAGAAGCAAAAAACTATGACTCGAAAATATTTATCCTCCATGAACAAAAACATAAAAGATTAATAAAAATTAGCCCTAACCTTCTATTCAGCTTTAACCACCACCTCGTGGGCCAACCAAAACGTATTTTTAAATCTCCACAATGACTAGCTCAGGATTTCCAGTCCTGAATGTAGAGTTTGGTTGCATTTTAAATAAATCATGGAAAGAATTAAAGGTATGCATTACCTGCTGGGGATGAGATGGTGCAGAAGACCTCAGTAAAGCCTTCAGGAGTTCAGTTCCTGCATAACACAGCTCTCTGGAGAAAGAAGTGGAAAAAGCCACGGAAGCGCTCCTATTGTTGCTGTTCACTGCACTGTGTAGACAGTTCAGGATTTATCTGGTACTGAATCCTGCTCCTTGTCTTAGACTATTTTAGGCAAATTAACTTCAAAATACTTCTAGGTATCCAGACTGAGACAACTGATGGAAGTTCAGCAAGCAAGCAGTCAGCTACCTACTATCTGTAATCTCTTTGCAAACCTTGGCAGAGATCTCTACACAATTACTTTTTCAACTATTAATGAGTATCAAATACTTAATTCTCTCACAAGAATGTTTGAAGCATTCCAATTGATTTATTTTTTAAGTGGTTTAAATTCTTTCCCAATGGAAGGAGATAGAGGGGTATCTACCATATTTTTATCCTCAACTGTACAGTTTGATTCACTGAGTCATAGAACTCTGTGACACCTATTCTTCCACACATATTCGTAATAACAATGTGTCAGTATGCTCATGCACACAGCCAGAGTAAAGCAAAACAGAGCCTACATTAAGCAGTGATTCAGGGAGCAAGAATTGCCTAAGTCAGTCAAAACAGCATCTCACCACAAATGGTGATAACTCATCCATGCAGGGCACTGATGAACCTTTTTCTATGCAACCATTCTAGTTTGGGGTGCCTGCCATCAAAAAGACACCCCAGAAGAGGAGAGGCTGAATTACTAGATGATATGAAAGGAAAAGGAAGTAGGTGGGCATGTGGGCTTATAATAAATGAGGATGGGAATGTTTATTTATGGACTGGAGTCGGAAAAGAGTAAACATGATAGAAATGGGAATAGTTTAGCAACAGCAAGGGGTGGACTAACAGCAATGTGATAAAAATAAGCAAAGGAAAAATATAGTCTGGATAGGAGGAAATATTTCTTAATAGCAAGGTATGTTAGGCTGTGGAATAGCCTCCCCAGAGACACCTCAATTGCTTGAGTAATTTAAAACTAGATGAGACAATGCACTTGAGAATTCATTGGGGAACAGTCATGCCCTACCATTATCTAATAGGTGTTTTCCATCTCTAACTTGTGTGATTCAACTGACATTAATTGGCATTGGGGTGTGAATCAAAGTAAAATATCACCTCTAAATGTTACCAGACATCACAGTGATCAGTTTTCCTGTTACTGCTTTTCAGCAAAGTGGAAGAAAGTAACAGTAACTTCCGAGACCTGAGTGTCACAATCAGTTACAGCAAATTTATGTCACGCTAAGAAATATTTTTAAAGTAATTCCATTCTGGTATGTTGTGCTGACAGCTAAACTCCTTAGCACCTACAAAAATGCCTTTCAGTTGAGATGCTCTTGGTGCTCCACAAAGAGCAGCTGGATCATACACTGATGAGTCTGAGGTAGGAATAAAAAAATTCCCTTACAGAACCACATCCCAAAGCTGGGGAAGGAAGATTAAAGTTTTCAAGTACAAGAGCAGCTCTCCAGCAGACATCTAAAGTTTACATGCTGCACTGAAGTCCTATCATGTTTCTTAGTCACTTTGCTTACATTTTATGCAGCACCCTTTACTGTAGCGTAAGCCAAGAACTCTTTTTTTTTTCTTAGCCTAATCAGTTTGTTATGTTGGTTTAACTCTGCTCCCACAGAAGTCAGAAGAGTAAAACATTAAACCAACACTGAAGACATTTGGAAAACTCATCCTCCACTCATGAGATTGCTACTGAATATTTTGAAATATTTAATATTTTAAAAGCAGTGTCTATTGAGGTTACTCTGTAAATTTTATTAAAATATTGAAGGTAATAATAGTTTTATTTTCTAGAATCAAGGGATAGTAGAGTTTCTTCAAAACCCTAACGTGGCACTGTGAAAGACTGTGAAAAGAATGCTTTTTCCACATTTTAGAAATGCAGAAATAGGGATGAAGCTAAGTAACTTGCCAAAGATCACTGTAACCAGAGAAGAAACAAAGAAGTCATCCATTCAGACACACATCCTAGGCAAAACTTGATGCCCATATGCCCCTAGGATCCAATTGCAAAGCCTTCCCTGTGAACAATCAGGGGATGCAGCCAAGCCCCAGTGCAACCACAAAGCCTGGGAAGAAACTCCAAAGCAAAGGTTCCCAAAATCACAGGATCCCTGGGCTGCCAGCTTGTAGAGTCAGGAAGAAATTGTGGAAAGGACCAGACAGGCCTTTCTGTTAAAATGCCACAAAGTGAAGAAAATCTGCCAACTGTAGAAGTGTCATGAGTTTTAGGTCAATGAGTTTTGAGTGAATGTGACCAGGGAGCAGTCACCTGAATTGAAGTCAGTAGCTCTTAGCATTTGGTTTCAAGGGTTTTTCGATGTTCTCTTCTCTCTCCTCCAAATAATACCATGTTTTAAGCCATGAATCATGTTTGTGAGTGGGGAAATTAACTCACTGAGCACCAGAAGTTTAATTTTTTCTGGATTCAGTATAGGGCTTGAGGTAACATATTAGTAATCTCCTTAAATTTAAGCCTCAGTCTTGCTAATGTCAATCAACTCCTGGAAAAAGATTTTTATATATTCTCAGAATATGCGTATTTATACTACTACCTTAATGTAACAGGAACTGCATCATCATGAAGAGATTAAGCAACTTGCCTGAAGTTATGCAGAAATTTGTGGCAGAACAAGGAACTAAAGCTTAGTTTCCCACAGCCTGCCAAGTACTTCAGCCCTTGGATCATCATGTCTCTCCTTCTAGTACTGCGAAGGGGGAACATATCTATCAGCTTTCTGAAAATCTTCCACAGTTTGGAGAAGCCTTTATATATCCAGGAACAAAATAAAGAGTTTGTAACAGTATATTACCCATACTGGTAGATTCAAGGAAGCAAACCAAATAAGCAAACTCCTGTACTCACAGTTCGGTTCAGTTCAGACTGAATCTTTTTCTGCAGTCTTATCCGTATAATAATCACTCTGATTTCCATTTTCATTGGAAGCAGCAGTTAAAAATAACAAACCACTGTGAAAAGAGTGACCCTTTCTGTCATAATCCTGTCTAGGACACAAAATGGAACCATGCAAATCCTTCAAGAACGCTGATTTAAACAATGACCTTCCTTCTATTTTATAAATAAATCACACAGGTTCAATTTAGCACATGGTTGTTTTGGACTCCTGCTTATAAAGGAATATAACCTTTTTTCCCAGTGAGGATTACCAGGGACAATTTAAACTGCCCAGCTACTTAGAATCAGATTGGGCCCAATTTTAAAATACAAATAGATTCCTCTGAATGTTACTGTGAGCACCTGTTCTTTCAGGCTTGCTGTGTGAGCTCAGGGATGCCAGCCCGATGCCACGATGGGAGTGGCAAAACTGGTGGCATGAGGAAATATCTCTAACATCAGGAGCAGCATGCTGAACCGCCACTACCAATGACATGATTACAGGAGGATCCAGAGGACAGTGAGCACAGTTTCATGGCATTAGAGAACAGAGAGAAGCTTGTACTCAAATCGGAAGCGATGTGCATTTCTCTGTACTGTCACCCTGCTACAATGGCACCCCTTATCTCAAATGGCCCATCTTCTCTAGGAGACTGGAGTGCTTCATTTCTGCAATTTACCCTGTTCAGGATTTTTTTTTTTAATTTTCATTGATCTAGTTTGCCTGTCTACAAGGGAAGTGTGAAATGTGGTCAAGAGTTTTCTTCTGGAAAACACTCTCTCATTTAGCCAGCTGAATTAATTTCATGTGAACCATACTCAGACAGTTTTTATCTTCTGTGCCCTTTCTGCCTTGGAGCAGACCTGAACTAGCAAAAGAAAAAGGCACATGCAGTTAATAGTGAACCACCTGAGCCACTCAGTTCCCCCGTCCTGATGAAAATTTACATGTTTAAGAGCTGTTCCTCATTTACAGTTATTTAAATAACCTTTGTTGTACAAGGAGCTCTGCCTGAGCCATCCATGCCATACGAGGCACACCACACTGAAAGTCAGCTCCCTGACCTTTTATTCTCCAGCCAGGGAAGGAGGCAGCCGCGCTCTCATACACTCTGCCCTTGGGCACTACTCTGGGTAACTTGCTTGGCCAGCGCCCCTTGCCAGCTGATTCACAGAATGGAATCTGCATAAGCTCCTGAAAAGAAATGCTCATTAATATTCCTAGCCAGAGGCAAGTGTGCTACAACTCAGTGAGAGGAAGGGTCAGGGGAAGGGAAAAAAATAAAAAGAAGGGAAAAGAATGGAAGGCCTCATGGAGCAAGTCAATACCCCAAGACAAGTGGTCCCTTTGTTGACGGAAGAAGAACAGGCCATTCTGCTCTTGGAAGCGCTATGCAAATAGACTGAAAACAAGGAGATATTCTCTATTCTATTTTTATCAATAACCCGAGAGTATCAGACTAGGACAGCCTCTTCCCCTAGGATACTCAAACAATTTAATGCAGTCAAACAAAAGGACTGGGGATTTCCATAGAGCAGCGGCCCTCCTTTAGCCAACATAGTAATTGCAAAAACTCCTTGTTCAGCTCAAAATGTTCTAGGGGTATGTTCACTTTCCCCAGTAAGCTCCCTTCCCCTGTCTGCCACCTCCTCCTTCCCTCCCCATGCTCCATCCCTTATACTGTGCTCCCCTTCAGCTATAGGAAATTTCCATCTCTCTACAGTAAGATGCAGGGATTTTGCTAGTGCCAGGAACTGTAAGAAGATTGCAGCAATGCATATGTTTTTATCTGAAAACAAGAGTTTTCTGCCATTCCTCCTCCCTACTTCCAGAAAAAAAAGAGAAAAAAAAAGTAGAAAAGAGGTGGTTATGTTATAGTTATTCATTTTCTTTTGATCTAAGTGATATGTCACTTTTCCTATTAGGATTTAATTTGCTTTAGCATGAAGAGATCAGCAAGTGAGTTCTGTTTTAATTAGACAGGTACTAAACAGTTTGATAGTAATTTGAATGCTGACAAGCTAGAGTGCTCACTGGTCCATGAACAGAAATGATATTACAGCGTTCAACCTGCTTGAAGAGGAAAAAGTCCCTTAAATATTTTACGTGCAATGGAAAAATGGAAGAGAAAGATACACAGAATAGTGTGATGAAATATGGGCAACTGGATACCAGGAATGACCTGTAACCCACCTGTAAAACTTGTTACCTAGTTAGCTACCTGTCTGTAGCTTCTGCTCCTTAGCAGGAGATCTGATTCAGCAACATTGACTGCTGGTAGAGGTGTAAAGCCAGAGCACAGAGCCTGGAAAACTGTCTCTAACCACCGAGATTCTGGAGCAATCAGTGCAGAGACCAGCCCCAGAGAAAAATGAGTCGTAAGTGTGTCAAAGACTATGGTATGCATAGAGAATGAGAAGCACACAAAGGTGGAACTTGTGCAGATAAGCTTGCTGCTCCTTGCTATAGAGCAGGCTGTGTGTGCTCAGAGTGACCGCAGTCATTACCTCCTCCTTCTCTTGCAATTTCTGCATTGGAGTGAGCTCTCTCCCAGTATCCCATTTAAGACAGCAGGTTCTTTCACCAGCTCTTTTGCCTCACCCAGCATGTGCACCAGCTTGACGGTGATTAATTCCTTAAAAAGAAGGCTACCTAGGAGTCTTCTCTGGATTGAAGGAGACTCATCTCTCTTTTATTGCTCCTACAGGAGCTACTTCTTCCCTTCTCTGCCTCTCTTCACACGCATCATGCCTCCAGGAGTGGTGCTGCTAGCCCAGTGAGCAGAGGCTCTGTTTTATTTAAGGTTTCTCTATTACTGCAGCCCAAAATTAAAATCAAAAGCAGCGCACTGATATTATTACTCAGCCAAATACAAATATGCATACATATATGTTGGCATATATAAGCCGGTATCTCCAGCTTCTGAATACAGCAACACAAGGCACTGTAACTAGTGTTAATTCAGATACTCTAGTCTGGATGGTACCCACCAATAAGTCACAAGGTGATCTGAGAGAGACTCTCTGAATCATCAAATATGTTCCTTGCAGTATAAGTTATTATCTTTTCTGCCATCATTTGCACCAGATGATATTTCCTGTGTCACTCAGGCAATGAGAGAGATAGCTTTAAATATCCAATGTCAGGGGGAAGAAAAAAATCCAAAGCACCATTAAAATATTAATGCAATATAAAGAGTGCTGAGCTTAATGAAAGATCTCCCCAGAAGATAACTAACAGCCCAGATCTTTCCTTAGTGGACAAAAACAGAGACAAACAAGTGGGTCTAACAGTTCAATGGCCTGGTGTGACATCCAGATTCACAAGCTCCCTTTAGAATTTTAACTGAAAGACAGCTGCTAATTTTAGAAGTGAGAGCTGGAATTTCAGAGCTGCTTGAGTCTTTTAATTTCTTTGTGTTATTAATGCCTAACTCCTGCAAATTTATTTGAAAGTCCCATTATAATAATTAGAAGTGGGATTTGTTTGAAAAAGTACCTTGTACTCATGAGAGGCAGAGCTGCTTAGTGATGGAAAGAGGATCATATAGGAGTCATCGTTACTCATTTCTGCTCATTTGCCCGAATCATTGTGTGACCATAGCCAGTATAACCTTGTTCACAAACAAATAAAATAAATAACGTTTCTTCTACTCCCACAGAATTACCTTGTAAAGCTTATTTAGTTACAATATGTAAGATTGTGTGTTTCTCACATAATTACCTGGAATATAGCCAATCACTCAGATGGAGACCTGCATCATTTAACACTGCCTAAACTGCTCAGCCTGTGTAATAATGATTTCCCACTAATTAGGGCCACAGCTTCTAAAAACTTCGGTTTCCCACACTTTGGATCTATCCACTGAAAAACACTTAAAAAAAAAAAACTGGATACTTTTTTTCTCATTCCTTTTCCATGACCTTTGCAAAACTCTTCATTTCCTTCCTCTTCCTCTTAATTTTCTTATTAAAATGCATTTAATTAAATTAAAACTACTTCAGTCAACCCCAGCTTTCTGTCCAAGCACAGATATATTCTGTTCAATGAAATTAGAGAGAAGAAAAGTCATTGAAAAAAGCAGACAAACAAATGCTTTGCTCAGGCTGGTAGCTTCACCCAAATACACGTTCCAGGGGTACGTGCTGTTGCTTCAGCTGTCACGTCCAAAGTCACTGGAGTTCTGTACTGCAAACATATCTCCTAAAAAGCAGCAGGGTTTCATGCTGGTTGCTGTAATAACAGTCTGACAAGCTGGCATGTTTGTAAGCAAGACAGATATTTATTTTCTGGCTTCAATAATCTGGTATTGGTCAAATTTTAGAAAACTCATGGCAGTTCAGTTCATCACATGAGGAGACGACAGCAGTACTACACATGCTTTTAAGTGCCCTTCCTGCATAATGACATATTTAAGTCTCAGTGAAGGTAGACAAGGATTGACTGTTTCACAAAGTTATATGTCAATCATTTTAGCTTACATGTTTCCAATACAATCTTTTTTATCCCTCAGTTCCCTTCGTCTTGACTTTTCCATAAGTGCCCCCTTCTTTTTCCAAGTCCTTCCTTTTTAATTTTCTGGAATTCTTGCTCCATCAGAATAGTCATTTCTAGGTAAAATCTCATCCTCCTACTTTTGTCCTGTTCTCAGCTCTAGAAAAATCCGACCCTGCCTCTCTAGTGCTCCCTTGACGTACATGTTCACTTACAGCCACTTCCCCTTTGCTTGTTTTCCTGCCCTTTACACTGTGGAAACAATATCATGATGGAGACCCACAGTTAAAGTTTCCTGATCCTTCAGCTCTTAGCATTTTCATATCCTGTCTCTCTCACACACAGTTTGGTTTGCCAGTTCTGCCAGTTTCCTTGCTGAGCCATCTTTCCAGGCTCCAGGCTTTCCAGGCTTTCCAGGCTTTTCCTGTTAAACACCTTTGGGGCTTTTGTAAGCTCTTCTGGCCTCCATCATTTCATTACTCTGTCAGGACCACTTCTCACGTAGTGGCTGGAACAAAACCATTGAAGGATAAAGCACAGGTAGATGGACAGCAATGAGTGATCACATTTTTTGAGTTACATCACAGATTTTGGTGATTTAGAGCCCTCAGTTACACTCTCCTGCTGCTGCAAGCATCAGTCTGGAATTGGATGGCAAATATAATCTTCCAGACAGCTAACCACTTGCCTTTAAAAGGGATGGAGGAGCTCATACCCACTGTTTGCAACACATTCAAAGATGATAATCACAAAGACTTTGAATTCTTCATCTTGCTAATGAAAGTGAGCTGAAATTCCGTGGAGTAAGGGCTACTGTATGTCTAAATCACTTTTGAAAACGTAGTTTAGGAGGTTGTTTTAAATATCACCTTTTTCAGATCAGAGTTTTTCTTTTTCCTGTCCTTGCTCACAATCAGACCTCTGACTACTCTTGTACAGCAAATAATACCAACACTGTTCAACATAATTTTTCCACTCTACAATATTTAAATGTGTAAAACTAAAATGCCTAGGAAATTCCAGACTGTGCTATTACCTACAAACCTGTCAGACTAATGGATCTGTATGGGAATAAAAGATTACTGTTAGTCCCCTGTACATGTGTATTTTGCATGTCATTGTTCCTCCTGGTTTATCAGCACTACAGAGTGACACCTTTCTTCAGTGTGAAATGGCAGATCCAACTGGGTCATCCTCAAGTGAGTCAATCCAAAGGTGATCCCTTCCTAAAACTAAAATGCCCAGCAATTAGGTGTGACTGAAATCCTCTCTCTGGGAAGCTTCCACCAAATTTTGCAGTCCCCAGCCTTTGCTGGGAAGCATGCCTGCTCTGTGCGGATGTCCTGTGCTTGTAATGGTCTTCAGAGTACAATCAGTAAATCAAGTCACTCAGGACATCTGGGATAAATGGATCCAGGGTGTTCTAGGACGTAGTGAAACTGACTGCTTGAAAGTGCACATATATGTTTTTATCTGGTAGCCCCACAGCTATTGTTTTTATATGTGGAGTTATCTAATGGTCACACTGCTCTGCTGCTAGGCTGTAGGAGACCCAACTTTGTGTCTTCACTATCTGCAGTTAAAACAGATGCTCAGATTCAGATCCCCTCAGCCATGCTCACGCTCCCTGTCTGCTCCGCTGCTTGTGTGTTGGCGAACGTGGGAGAGGGAGGAGGGTATCCCTTCAGCCTGCAAGGAGAGCAGGACACGAGAGCATAAGAAATGCCCTGATGTGTTCCACCGTGGTCCATGCAGCCCAGGATTCAGCCTCTGACAGCAGCAAGAGGAGATATTGAGCATGCCCACCAGCCACTTCTGACACTTCTGGTACAACACAGATTTTAGATGCAACTGAAGCATGTTTTAAAAAAAAAAAAAAAAAAAGATGAAAACAATTACTTGTGGGAGAACATTAAGTAAATTCAAAGTGAGTCATACTTTATCCTAGACATAACACTATTATTTTGAAGTCAGCTAAGTACTTTCTGCCCAGTAAAAAGAGGAGTATGAGCCTATATGCATCTGAAGAATGGATGCACCCAGGTGAGAAAAGGTTTCTTATATTTCAGATAAAGTTAGCAGGAAAGAAATTCAGGAGTAGTAGCATGATCTACGTAATTTAAAAAAAAAAAAAAAAATACTGTAATATTGCATGGTCTCCTGAGTCACAGAAATAATTGACGCATGGTAAAATCTTGGCTGACCTTGGAAAACTCCAACTAAGTTAGATCCACAATGACACCCGTTAAGCTGTCCACTCCTTCCCTGCCAGCACCTTTTGCAATCACAGTTTTCCTCAGAGCTCCTTCTTTTTTCTCTATACCTTTGATTCTTTATTCATTTAACTCTAATTCTGAGTATACCGCGGTCACCTTTGAAGAATCATAGGTGAACAGAACTGGAAGGGACCCCTCAGGCTCTCCTCACCCCTTTTCCTGTCCCCAGGCAGGATCTACTCCCCAGTATCATTCCTGATGTTTTACTATCTTTTCTGTAAGAGAAGAAACCACGTGATGGAGTTCCCACCACAACTCCAGACTGCGCTACCCGTTCCTTCATCACCCTTGCTATTAGAAAGCGATTCCCAGCACACAACCTGCAGGTTAAAACCATTATTTTTGCCTTGGCTATTGCAAACATGGAGACAGCATTATTTTCCTCTTTGCACCAGGCTTTATGTAGTTGTCACGTTGCTCCCAGTCCTTGCTTCTTTGTCCTAGAATAAAATTCATTTTCTCTTCCTTTATAGGTCATGTTGCTTGAACCTCTGATCATTATCATTGTTTTCTGGATTTTCTCCAGCCAGTGCACATCTTTCTTGAACCACACTACCCAAAAGCAGACACAGCCTTAAAGCCGAGGTCTTACTGCTGCTAAATAAAGCAGTAATATTTCATAGGTCATGTAGGCTATACTCCTGTTTATACATCCCAGTATGATGCTTGCCTTTTTCGCAATAGCATGACCGTGTTGACTTAGGTTTGGCTTATGCTGTTCTGTGTATCTCAGATACTTTTTACTTTCTTTTCCCTATCCTGTAAATCCTGTGCTCAGGTCATATGAGCCTGAGTGTGACACCTCTGGCTCTCCCTCTCAAATTGCATTTTAATTTTTTTCCAGTGATGAACCTGTTTTGATGAGGGCTATTTTTTTTTAATTTATTTATTCTAATCCAGCTCACCAATGTACTTTCAGCCTCTCCCAGCACTGTGTCATCTGGGAATTTAATAAGCACTCTCTCAGTTTTGTCACCCAAATTGCAACTGAAATATGGAATGGTACTGAACCCAGGACTGACTCCAGCAGAACACCTTCAATTCATCCTTTCATTTTGACAGCAAATCCTGGTAACTCTCCACATTCAGTTTTCTAATTGATTTTGTGCCCAATCTATAGTAATTTCACCAATATTATTTTTCCCTAGCTTACTTATCAAAATGTCACAAAAGACAGTCTCAAAAGCTTAACTGAAGTGGAAATATGACACCTGCTGCATTTCCTCCACTCATAAGATCTGATACTCTCTCACAAAAGGAAATCAGATTGGTTTGACACCACTTGTTCTTGATAAATCCACTCAGTCACTACTCGCCATGTTAACTTCTCCATGCTTACACAGCACTCCACTGATACCAGGCAGATGACAGGACCGCCATTCCCTGGCTCCTTTTCTTCTCCTATGCAGATGCTAACACAACAATGTGCTTTTCCCAGGACTTCAGTGGCTCATCCTCAGCTCTCAAAGACAAACCACCGCCAGCTCCAAGACGACTTCAGCTGCTGCCTCAAGTGTCACAGGAAGAAGTCCATCAAGCCCAGCTGACTTTAAAATATTTAGGTATTTTCTGTCATGTTTTAGAAATAAAAGAAACACAGAGAGAGTGCTCTTTACTCTGAATTATTGATCACCAAAACACAGTTTTTACAGAGAAAGATTTCTAAGTCTGACCCAGTCTGAGATCCCGAATCAGGCTGCAAGCCTGAGCCCAAAGGGTGGCAAGTGCTCCCAAGTTCCATCGTAATTAAGCCTGTTTAATTGACCCTGTTACGGCTCACTTTCTCAGCTCTCTTGTGACTTGAGAGATGATATTTTCCTATTTAGTGTCTCTGAAAAACATGTGAGTGGTATTTGCGGTGGTAGGTCATCTCTCTCTTGACTGTGTGAAGAATCACAGACAACAGCCTAGTGTACTTGCACTGAGTTAGTATTTCACTGCCTCCAAGAAAAAAAATAAAAACAAACAAACAACAACTCCTTTTGTTTGCTGTCCTCCTTTTCAAGTATCAAATATATCACAAGACATTTGAAGTTAATAAAAATAGGGACAATAAAACCAGGCTAAGGCCAGCAAACCAGTCATGCGCTTCTTGCTTGTAGATGGCCCGATCATGTGTTGTCTCCTACAGCTAGAGAGAACGCAGTTTTATAGGTACTTCAGATCTCTCCAAGATACTTTGGCTGTGTTTAGCACAAATGTTTTGTCCTAAGATTTGTGACCATTACCAGGACATATATGCTGCCAGTTGTTGCTAGCTCTACTCACATGGGAAAATCCCAGAGGCACTTTCCTACAGTTATTTTACTTTCCAGTTCTACTTGCATTTGGATGAAGGTCAATCAATGGATTAAATTCTGTTCCCTTAAACCCACTGACTTCAGCCAAGCAACGAAAGGCTAATCCCTTCTTGGACTAGTCTCTTCTTTTCGCCCACTACCATCAATTAACTAAACTTTTTGGAAACTTGCTTCAGAACTTGTCTCACTAAAATGGAAAGTCAGCAGCAGCGACGTCCAACACCCCTGCCTTGCCACCTGGAAGTGGGATGGGCACGTTTCTGAGCTAGGGCAGCCCTGTGTCTCTTCGAAGACAAACATGTGATCCTGCATACAGTTATCCCTGTGTGAAACGGTCACTGCCTCCCCAACCCTGCAGTGAAACCAGTGAGATTGTGCAAGATACTAGTCACACCCAAACCCAGAGCAACTCTAGCCTCAGTAAGCCACAAAAGAAGTAATGCCTACAGAGAACTACTGTGATCTTCCACTACAGAACAACCTGGGATGCCTTTCCCCCGGTACAAAATACTACTAAAAACAGCTGTACGTAGCTGCGCCTTGAATCAAGGTAGTGGAAGTATCCCTCCCAGGTTCCTACCCAGATCCTACTGAACCTTCCCGATAAGCAAGCTGAAGACACCTCCGATAAATGCATCTGCTTTTCTCCCTCTTTTTCAGCCAAAGGACAAAATTGAAAGCAGTTTCTGCTTGGCAAAAATATCCTCGCGGATGCTGGGAAGAGAGAGTAGTTTTGGAATAACAGCACCAGGGAAGCTGGAAGTCAAACTCCTCATTACTCTAATCCCTAAAGCTTTCTCAGAAATACGATTCTTGATTTTCCTTCTTCCTCTGTCTTTGATTCTTTCAAATATTTGGATGAAGTGCTTCTTTTTCAGACAGAAATGACACCCCATTTGCTTTCTGCCTCCTCCCAGATCAGCATAATTTTTTTCCTGCAAGAAAAACAAAGCGATCTCGAGTCGCAGCCCTTGATGGGCAGCAACACCGCATCTTTCCCTCCCCACATGTACACACAGTGAGAGCGGCAGCAGCTGCCACTGGTGCACAGACCTCCTCCCCTCGGACTGACAACCTGTCTTAATGTTGAAAAACAGTTCAAGGTAGCACTTGAGACCAAACGTGCCATTTTCCTTGTCAAAATGAAAGCTGTAAATTTTAAGCATAATGCTTAATGTATCCAGATATTGAACAGAGGGACTTTTATCCTCAGCTTAATGGTCTGTCTAAAATCATCAAAAAAGATTACTTAAAAATTCAAGGTCCTCAAAGGTCCCATAAAAAATTGCGTGGAACATTTTTTCAGGTTTTTCAGGGGAGTTACGGTGTTCTTTTTTTTTTTCCTTCCTTTTTTCCCTACATGTAATGGAAAAACATGTAAAGAAAGATTTTAATCTCCCTTTTCTCCTCAACTTGAAAGACTCACAGACAAATATCTGGCTGTATTCAGGAGAGCCAGAGCCTGAGCTGGAGTAAATCATCGCAGCTCCTCTAGTTTGTAAGAAACGAGGGTGATTTACACCGCCGGCAGATCTTGCCCCAGCCGTTTCCTTTAAAAGCTGCACAGCGAAGTGAGATCTAATACTTGCAAGTACTCCTCAGAGACTCGGATTCTAGAAATCATGTCTCACTCAACCTGTCTGCTTTGCGGGTTTTGTTTATTTTGCTAACGTTGGTTAGATGTCTAAGGATTTGAAGGTTCTGTTTATTTAGTTTTCAGATGTTAAATTGGGAGAATCAGCTGTATTTTCTTGCAGGGATTTTCAAAAGGGTTTGCAGAAATCTACCCTCTATTGCAATCCTGAGTGCGGAGGAATTACTGGCAATACATTCGGCATCAGTGCAAACTTTCCTCCTCTCCTCTAGACAAAGCAGCCCCCCCATCCCTGGCACTGCAGCCTCTTCCAGTGCCCAGAGGTACCCGCTATGGGCTAAAGCTCGCACCAGGAACAGGCAAGCAGCATTTGGTAATGCTGCACTCAGGAAAACTTCACTTTTAATACATATTTACCAAAAGCTCCCAAACACTGAAAATGTGCATAAATACATACTGACAAATCTTTCTCCCTCACTGCTTTAGTCTAGCAGAACCAAAATCCAAATTATTTTGAACCTATGCAACTAAAAGCTTTTGAAGTGTGTCGGCATCTGTCCATACCCACAAGCCACGCTGTGGAGCCTGTATTCAAACATTTGTCTGTTTGTCTGTAGCTTGCAATAAAAAGCATTATTAAAATAACAAGTGTACACAGATTATAGGCTGCATTTTGAGATGTTGGTAAACACAGTGTTTATATGTCAGACCACAATGCTTCCTGAGAAGCTGTCGGTAGGAGCCGGCTTTACTAAAACTTTCTAATTGTTTCTTTATTTCTTCTCCCACCTTTTCGTTATGTTGCCTTTAAAATATGCACACATTACTCACATTGTGGCAGCCTCTTGGACAAAATGCATTCAGATTTAAAGCTGATGTCAGGTATCTGCAGAACCCAGAAATTTTCTTGTTCAGTTATGCTTTTGCAAAAAGCAAAAGCGTGAGGCAAGAACTTTACTTCGTATCCTATTCCACACATGAGCTGAAACCTTACCACTATTTTAGAAAGCAAGGACACATAAATCTCAGAAAGTTGGAGGGTATACATCCTTTAATCAAGCAAAGCAGTACGTGCACATGTAGCTTCAGTGAACTGATAAAACGTACTTTACTCCCTGTGTTCAGCTGCTGCAAACCATTCCTTTCCTCCAACTTCTGGGCTACATCGATTTACATAATCTGGGTATCTTTTCCTGTCTCTACAAAATGGTGCTGCAAACTTTACCAGGCTTACTTGCAAGATTTTTAGCACCTCCACTTTCTATTTTTGGTTAGCAGGATCGTATAAGCAACCTGATTTTTGTTTTAAAAGCAGTCGTCTTACCATCCTTCCATGTCCAAATTTCTTGTACTCTGTGCTCGCTGCTTAAAACCCTGCAAAGAATTTAGTCTCGCTTCAAATCTAGATAAAGGGCAAAGGTTTGGAAAAGTGTTTTTCTGTTGTTGTTGTTGGTTGTTGATTTGGGGGTGGGTGGGGTTTTTGTGTGTTTTTTTTTTTTGTTTGTTTGTTTCAGAGGTAATTTTATGTGGTTGTCTGTTTTAATGATAGACATCACGTAAGAAAAAGTTAATCTTCTACACCTCTGGCTCTACAGGTATTAATGTCTAAAATACATAATTTTGAGTTCTAGGTTAACTACAAATATTATATGAATTTTGCAAGCTTTTTCAGAAAACACAGGAGTTAGCAGTTAATGTTGAAAAAGGAAAATGTGTTTGTCTTTTACAGGAATGGTCTATCTCCAGAGGGTGCAAAATACACTCCTACAGTGCCAGGTCCCCTACACTGGGAAATAAAACAACTGCAGGGAGGAGGCAGATGTGCCTCAGAAATCTTGAGGCAGCCGTCAGGCAGAAAACAGAGTGGAATTGCTACTGTCTATTACCTGCGCCTGTTCCTCTCGGTTCAGTGGAGAATTTTTCAAAAAAAGCTATAATAAATGCATTCAATAATTGTTTGAATTGCTGCTGTGCATTCTGTCATAAATGGTTTATGGATAACCATCAATTCGTTCTGCTCATCACTCTAACAAGTTCAATGTACTATTCGGAGCAAAGGATGACTATTTATTTAACAGCTTTTGGCAGGAAAATTTGTTGCGTGCCACAACTTTACAAAGAACATTAAAATCAATGACAATTTATAAACCAAAGACTTGGAATTATGCTTTGGATTCCCATAATTCATCAGAATAAAGCTGTCAGATACCTTTTATTACAAATTAATAGCACGTTGTCTGCGAGCTTGGCAGTGGCAGCTGTTTGCCAGGTTGGTAGTGACATCTAGTGGCTGTTCTCGCCCATAGCGCCTGCTTTCCCGCTATTCCCCCCAAATGCTCACTGTTGAAATAGCTCTTGGAAGCACAGAAAAAGGGCAAAGAAAATTGTGCTAAGTCGTGCAGACATCGACAACACTTAACATAACTCGGGTGTTTTAATTACAAAGAAGAAGTAGTAACCTTGGATAGTATGCTGATTTAATCTTGATATTTGGACTATTGGGATAGAGATTGTTTTAATGTTGTCCTCTTGCCAGCTACATTACTGAAACAACTGAAACACAGGAAGTTCCACACAAATATGCACAAGAACTTCTTCACGGTGCGGGTGACGGAGCACTGGAACAGGCTGCCCAGGGAGGTTGTGGAGTCTCCTTCCCTGGAGATATTCAAGGCCCATCTGGACGCCTACCTGTGCAACCTGCTGTAGGGAACCTGCTCTAGCAGGGGGGTTGGACTCAATGATCTCTAGAGGTCCCTTCCAACCCCTACAATTCTGTGATTAGAGATCTATTACTCTGACATTTAATGTTGAGTTTAGTCACCTCCTACTGCAAACTTCTTCCATCTTTCTAACCTGCAACTACTTAGCGTGAAGATGTGCATTTCTCTCACATTATATTGGTTTTGAAAATCCAGCTTTCATGGCCAGAGATGCAACCTTTCCAGATGTTTTCATTTAAGATTTCTTTAACCTTTTACAAGTCCCCCAAAACCACAGCTCTTGAGTTTGTTCTTCTGTATCCCTCTAAATTATGCACAGAGAAATAAAGGCATTATTGGATACTGCAGAATGGCAGAGTCCTATTTTGTCTGTATTCTGGAAGGCAGTTACTGTTGCTTTAATATTAACAAAAATGAAAGAGCAGTCTGTAACACATTCCTGTTTTTCACTTTTTTTCCTCCTCTATTTCCTGCGACTATCGAATAATACAGAGAAGTTGTAAAGAAACTGTATCTGTTTCCAGCAGCTTTGTTGGCTTGCAGAGGTCCTGTTGATAAAAAGAATACATGAAAAGATAATGTGTGAAAATTTTCTTTCTACTGTATAATGTCAGGGGATATAGAGCTGATAATCTTCCAGCCGTAAGAGTGAATGGTAGCAAATGCATATATAGTGGTAATCTTTACATACTCACACATATTTTGCTATGTATTCTGATCTTATTATATTCTTAAGAAGAAGTGCCTGGTGTTTTTTTTTTTCCTCCACTGGGAAGAATAATGGCTTGTGCAGCAGCTCTCCGGCTGATGTGCCCATGCGAGAAGTGCACAGCGACCACTGGGCCATCGGGGCACTGCAGGGCCACTTGCCCAGGTGCCCATGGAGATCTCATCTACCTGCCACATGCAACCCACCATCAGCGGTGGCTGCCTCCAAAGGTTCTCATTTCTATAAGAACATGTGATCCCTGCTGTTAAAAAGCATCCCAAAATCTGGGCTAGTGACATCCGGCTCCTGGCCCACTCATAGTCCTCCCACTTCTGCCTCACCAGGTCCTTAGGCTGCCCCAAGGCACAGGGACAGAGAAACTGCTTCCTGCCATCAGCCCGCAGCTAGAAAGACCAATTCCAAACCACCTAAGATAAGTAGCGAACATCCTGCCTAACTTCAGTCATCTGCAGATAGGCATCTAGTCCCAACTACCCTCTTTAGGATTCTTCTGTTGTCAATGGGAAAGGATATGCATCTCCAAAAGCTGATTTATCTCACCTTTGAGATAAAACACCGTCTGGAGGTGCTTATCTCTTTCCATTAACTACAGAGGGAATCCAGATGACTAGCTTAGACTGGATGCTATAAAGCTGAAATTAAATCAAGTAAATCCCACCCCTCGACAGAGAGTTGCATGAAAAATAAAAGCAGAAAGAGTGGGGTTCCAAGGAGCCACAAATCAAACAGGTGCCAGACAGTGACTTTGCTGCCAGCCCCCATGTTTTCCTTATCTCCACCTGGCATTTCTGTAGCAGGCTGCAGTAACCTTAGAGAAAATACCAGCATTTTAACAACCAAAAAATACACCAAAGACAAAAGCATGATACTCAGCACAATCAAAAAGCCTCTTAGAAAGAGTATACACGAAACAAAGAGCCTTTTAAGTCTTGTCTCCAGAGGCTTCAAAATGTGGACCATTAATGCAATTTTATAATTAAGATTACACAGAGGTGTTCGTCCTAATGCCCAAGTTTCCTGACCATGCAGCACTCCAAAATTTTTGGGAGGGAATAAGTGCAGCACTGAAAGAAATAAAGCACTTTTCCCTTTTGCTAAGCAATCAGAAAGTTGTAATGGGAAAACTGTTAATCCACTACGCTAATAGCAGTTGCTCAGGGTCAAAGGACAAATGAGGAGAACTCCACGCTCATTATTTTAATGAATCTCAACTGGTAACGCAATCATCTTCTTACACCAGCACAGCTGATTTATGATTTTTCTCATGCAACATTCTGAAAATATTCTCAAGGGTCCCAGAGGCCCTTTACCAAGCAGGGGCATGGATTATAATTTCTGATATGGATTATAATTTTTAATTTATCATTCATCTTGAATGGAGAATGTCTTCTCTAACCTGCAAACTTTGCTTACATCTACTCTCACACTGTTGAAAATTGCCCCAAAGTACTGCACCCCAACTGCTTTGCAATGCTTTATGATCAGCCTGTGAAATGATATTGTGCCAAAGCCCACACCTGTGATACGGAGCTCCTAAGAACTTTAAGAAAATCTCCCTGCTGACTTTGTTGATTCGCCTGTTGCTGAAGCACTAGCTCCTAAGCACTGTATGTAGCCCAGCGCCCATGTCACCAGCTGTCCCCTGAACTTCCCTGAGGGCCCTCATCAAGACCCAGGCAGGCCTGATGAGGCAGTTTGTTTTCAGGCAGATCACGACTCAGTCCTTTAGCCACTCTGGCCTTTCTGAGCAAAAGTACAGACTGGGCATGGGTGTATGTGGTTTATGGGAGTCAGGCTCCTAGCTCCAATAACATAACCAAAATCATAAATCAAGACACTCAAAAAGATTAAAACTGGGCAGAATGGCTACAACTTGCCATAAAGAGCAAGGAGACCCATGGGATTAGCAAATCTCCTTGGTGTGCATGTATTTCTGAGATGAGCAGTCACAGCACATTACAGCAATAGATTCAGTAGGTCTGGGAAAAGGCACTCCCTACTTCACTCATTTTTGCTACCACAGGGTTCAACTTGGTGGATTCTTCAGGAGGAGAGGTGGCCTCACAGGCATCCTTACAAGTTAAAGCTCTTCTGAAGGATTTGGGGGGACAAGTTCAGGAGTGTTCAATGACTTATCCTGAAGTATTGGTACCCTCTGATGGACATGCAGATTAACGTCAAGATCTCTGCAGTGGTGGAATTGACATGGGAAGGAGCTGGAAGAGAGACTGCAAAGCAACAACCACCTGTACCCTTGTTATTTTCTTTCTCTTCAGGCCTTTAACAATGTAAAATCCTACGCAGTAGCATAAAATACACACCTGTCAGAATCCATACAGCAGCAGTAACTAGTCACTCAAACTTGGTATGTCAGTGGTGAAATGAAGCTGGAGAATTACACAGAAGGAACAGCCTCTGGTCAGTCAGAGCTCAGCTGCAGAAATCTGTACTCTGTCCCTCACTGTGCTCATTTCCTTTTTCATTTTCAACTTGAAATGCTGTGCTTTGCTCACAAATCTTAATGTCAGCCTGGGATTCCTACTTACCCTAGAAAGCTTTCAATAGCTTATTCTATCCAGCATTCTGCCTGACTCAGGCTCACCACAGCCAAAATCCTTCCAGAGTGTCATATCAGTAGGTTCCACATGGGCCAGGACGCGTTTGGATTGGTGTGGCAAAGCGTCCAGACAGTAAAACAAGCAAAATGAAATACTTCACTCTTCCATGACAATCATTGCCACCACAAGCATTACTGAGGCCCAAACATTAAAAGCAGTAGGTGCAAGTAAGGTCCTGTGGTTTGTGCCATCCTCACTCACAAGTGAGGACTAAGAGATGCAGTCTGTAACAGGCAGGACTACACAGCAGTTGTCTTGTAGGGAGTTTTTGCAGCTGCCACTGAAATACCTGGTTCTTGCCCTCCCACAGCAGTACCTGCAATGAGCAGATCGCTGGTCAGATCCAGGCCGGAAGGGCCCTGCTTTCCTAAATGTACATCTAAGGGCCCAGCACAGTACTTCAAGCATCTCTCTCTTTCATAGATCAACACAGAAATACTGCAACCCTTTGTTTCTTATGAGGCTGAGATTTCCTCTACTTCTGGTTCAAGTAGGGCTAGTACTACTGTACCACAAAAAATAGCTGTACATCCATAGAGGACAAGCCAACAAATTCTTTTAGGGCACACACACACCCCACCTACAGTCCCAACTCATTCAGTGGTTAGATGTCTTGTTTTCAAAATGGTGTGGGAACCCATTAATTTTAGCAGTTGAATTTGAAATACAAAACAACAAAAACGGTTGTTTGAAGAGGAGAGTGGGCTATTCCCAACAGCAGTCAGTAACAGCAATGACAAATTCAGGAAAGCACGTCACCAACTAAGCAGAGAAAGATTATGTAAAGCCAGGTTCCCTAAAACCTGGTTTTCATCCACTTCTGCTTCCAAGTCCCTGTGTATTAAGCAGGTCATAAAAGCATGCTGGGAAGCTGTTCGAATTCGTCAGATGAAAAGTGCCAAGAGCTTCCTCCAAGCTCAGAATTAGAGCTAGTCAGAAAACAGGAAGTGTTTTGCATAACAGTTTTGCAAGCCAGGGAACTGAACATTATCCATTATTAAAACTGAGATGAAATGAGTTTTTGACCTGTAGAACAAGCAAATTTTATGTACAGAATTGTGCCATTAGGCTCAAACCAAGAAAGAATAGTTAAGCACTGACTACAACTAGCTCCAGCTAAAATAATTTTAGTTCAGTCTAGTCCTGTTCTTGGTTAATGGATTTTTCCTGGGTCCCCAAGTAATCAGAAAGCATGAGCTTTGTTTGTTGTCATCTAAAGAAGGCTGAAAGGGCACAAACCTGGGACTTGCAAAGCCTCACCTGCGGCATTTTGTTCATTGCTTCCGCGCGGCATCTCTGCCATTCACACACACTCTTCAGCCCTTAAGATTGCCTGATAAAATTCTACATTAGGAATTTGCTGCAGAAAAGATAGTGATATCACTAACACACCAAGAACTTTGTTAAGCTAAAGATATCGTATGATGCTCATGCTCTTGCAACTCACACTAAAGACAGAACATCCAGCCCCCAAAACTATCTCATCTGCAAAGACAACTGCAAGAAAATAACCATAAGCCACCCTGGAAACTAGTGTCTTACTTAACAGCAGCATTATACCTTTAATTATTCTTCCAATTACACTGAGAAAAAGGCTTGGTTAAGGTAAAAGGTAAAAGCGGCGTTTGATGTGAAGAAAACAAAAAATCAACTTTAGAAGATAAAGAAGCACATGAGATGACCACATTTCGCTTTTTATCCTCATAATTCAGAGTGCTTCTTACAAAACTGGAAACAGAAAGTTCCAAGATTCATCGTGAGTTACTTGAAAATATAGTAAAACAGAGCCAAAATGCCTACTCCCAGTAGTCTCAATACAGAGAAATATTAGCAAAGCAACATTAAGGTGGGTTTCCTTTTCATATTGGAATACTTCAGCTGGAATCTGATGGTACAGCGACATGGAAAAACAAAAAGCTTCAGAAGAAAAAAATAAAAACAGCAACCAAAGCTTCCAGCTTCGGGTTTGAGCATACAAGAAAAGGTCTGAGATCTGAGTATGTAAATAAGTATTGGATAAATAGAAAACAGGTCTCCAACTCAAATTACCAATGCTTAAAATTCTGTCAAAGAGCATAAGATATTTCAACTCTTTAACAATGGAGTTCCGTAGAAGTATATAGTGGTTTTGAATATAAGGAAAGCAGATCAGAAGGTAAGAACCCATTAGTGGTGCACACTGTGTTTAGACATCAAAATCTTGATATAAATTTTTATATAAATAAGCATTTATAGAACACTGTGTGGCTTGTAAGTCTGAAGTCTGTTCTATAAAATACAAAATCATGACAGAGACCCTAAAACTAAGACACAATAGTCTGGCAGCAACAGAACTAGGAAAAGTGTGGGTATTCATATGTTCAGAACCTGTGCTTGTCCTCCACATTGTGCTGTTTCTCATAAATATAAAACATTCAAAAAATAATCACACTTGAGCACAGAACGCGCTTGAGCATAGTTTGCAGAAAGATGTGGAGGATGGCCTTATCTTGTAAAGTAAAATAGGCAGGGAAAAAAAGCAATAGCTAGCGCATCTACATTACCATATGGTCTTGAGAGATATTAGTTACAAGGCAGGAATTCAATCCCATAAACATGGGAAAATAATTCTAACAAAAGGAGCTGAACAACTGCAACCAGAA